>CM069076.1:12045568-12176524 GCA_035578085.1 Solanum pinnatisectum | reverse complement strand
TGCCTCACTCATGTAAATTCGGATATAGTCCTCCCGGATCAAGCCGTAAGTCTTGGTCCAAAACAAAGCATTGGTGACGACTTATTTATTTGGGTGGTATTCTGGCGTGTACTGTCACGATAGCAACCAGCACTCTTGATCACGCCGTAACCAAACGAAGTAGAGAAGAACGAATCGTCCCCCTTATGGCGAAGAAAGCCAAAGGATGATAACGATAAACATGTCGAAGGAATGCTATCAATCATTCCGACAAGATAAGTAAGCATGATAGGGTCTTTGGAAGAGATGAAGGAGAACGTCAAGTGATGAAGCAGATGATTGGTTCATTCGGATCCGTTTAGGCGCTCGAGAACCTTACGAGTCATGTGATGCCTCATCTCCATCCGCCACAAAGCAGGTGGTTGCCAAGTAATGTTTTTGGCTAACCTCAAAAGCGAAGTTTAGGTGTTAACTAGCATCGTGCCACGACGTTAACTAATGCGTTGTTTGGGAGGCAACCCAAAACCCTTTATTTCTTTATTTTTGTTTTAGAAATAATGGTGTGTTGAATGTACATGTTAAAGTGTTGAGAGTGTCTGGATTTGCGTTTGGCGAGCTAAAAGTTCCATTCAAATGGCGAAAAAGCAGTGGCGATCGATATTATGCAGTTTGGACCCCAGTAATGAACGTCTGTAAAGTCGGTGGGGTAAGTGACCACTCGGCGGATCAAGGGTGAATCGGAAAGTGTGACTAATCAGGCGGACGCGAATTGGAGGGTTATTAATGGCCAGAAGTTTTAAAGTTTCAAACTCTTTACTTTCCCTCGCTTTTAAACTTCACAAACTCACACCAAGTTAGTATTTTCAACATTCTTGCATTCCATAATTATTTTGTTTGTTGATTTGTGCTCGGAGTTGGAAAACTTTGCCGCCTAGCATCTCAAATTTATATTATTTGGCATAAGAGGTTGGTTTTCAGAATCCCGTGTTTATTTTTATCGCATTTGGTACTCATTTGCAAATGATCTTATCTTAGTGATTTGTGTTGGGCCTCTCCGATCTTAGTTGTTTTGAATATGCCTACTTTTAAACTTGACAATCTTGCCCGTATTGTTTTGATCGTCGAATGCCCGTAAATTTGTATCTTAAATTGAGTAAAATCTTGTGGGGTATGCTTGCATGTTGGTTATATTGGTAGGGTGAAGTATGAGTAGCCCGTATTTGTGCTAAATGACGTAAATTGCATAATGATAGAGTTGGTGACACCATTCTTAAGGGAAAAAGTCGTCAAATGGCCAAATTTTGCAAAATCGAGAAAAATCTGAATATCCCGGGGTGATGGGTTCTCTGGGTCTGAACTTAATTTAACCAGTGCATGTATTGATTTTATTTTTGGGGGTCGCAGGGTTGAAATTGAGAAGTGGAGTTGAAAACAGACACGTTGGGTCATTTGGCGAGCTGGGTCGAGCTCGTGAACCACTCGGCGGTTCGCCTAATATCCCCACATCGCCTTTAATTTCAGGCTGTATGTGTTATTGGCTACTGTAGCTTTCGGCGAGAAGCTTGATGTCACCAAAGGCACTCAGCGACTCGCCGATTGTCTTTTGTTTTGCCCTTTGTCTGCACCCTGAACCCTTGTTGCATTGGAACTTTCGGTGGGCTAGCCTTGGCTCGCCGAAAGGGACCTCCCATCGCCAACTTTCTAAGAATTTTAAGCCAATCCTTTAGGCGAAGCTGACTTAGCTCGCCTAAGAGATTGGGCGACTCACCGACTTGATCGGCGAGTCTGTCTGCAGTTAATTTTTCTGTGCTTTGATATGATTATTTATTAACTTTTCTCCAATATTTTATAGATATGGTGCAAACAAATCTAGATAGGCCACCCAGAAGAAAGCACTGGGTATTACTATAAACAAAAGGGGATCAGGTCCTCCAAAGAAAAGAAGGCAAAAAGTTCACCGAAGAGACAAGGCAAACAAAAAGCACCTGTTGAGAGAGTGGATGTTAACACCAAAAATGATTGAGTGAGCCTGAAGATTAGAAACATTTTATCACCAGAAGGGATAAGATCCAGGCTAGATCTCAACCCACATACACGAGTTCTCCACCGCCATTCTTCCCAGAATCGGCCGGCTCAGGCACCTCCTGTGACCCATGTGCTCCCTGTCATTCCTCCTCCCAGGCTTTTGAATAGATTTGAAGGAGATGGATTACGAACTATCCTCGAGGACAAATTACTTTCGACAGAAGGCTTAGAAGGGAAGTATCGAATGTGAGGAGACCTCCACTTCCAGTTCGAGCAGTTCACTGACCGAGGCCCCTATATTCCTCTTGGGTCCATGAGTTTTACACAACTTATGGTGATATAGTTCCAAGAGAAGAAGGCGGTGAGTTGATGGTAAAAGTGATCATGGTCAGAGGCAAGGAGGTCTGTGCGATGAGTATATTAACACTTTACTAGGTAGAGATCTACACTCTACACATCCATATGATAGATTGCCTATTGATAAATCCTTTGGATGATCCGAGGTGGTCATCACCTTTGATTTGATACCACCTCGAGGTGGATCAGGCAGCGCCCTATTGAGAAAAGAGATTTGAGTATTCTTACCGATTTTGGTTTGGCTTTATCTCGAACACCATTATTCCATCACGTAACAAGTCCGTCTCTCCTCCATTTTAAGGCAACATGCTTAGGGTCCATTATATCCGGAGGTGCATCGACTGGGATGCGATTTCACGAGAGATGGCCATGAGAGCAAAACACGATAGATTCTCTTATTCCGGTCCCAGTCGCGGTTGTGCGAGATGTCTTTGATACCTCGGGATCTTTGCAGAGAGATATTGAGATGACCCTTCTTCCTCTGCGACATCCGACATATTGAGGCCGAGTACACACGAGAGAGGTTGTGGAGAAGAGAAGCTCAGCAGATATTTCTTGAAAGTTAATGTTGATTCGTTACCAGAGACATTCGCTACCCCGCCTGGGCCGTCAGTACTTCTACCACTTCTACTTATTCACAAATTTGGGCCTCCACCTCATCGACCATCAAGATTACTCGGCGATGATCACGAAGGCGGGAATATAGCTATTCGGTGATGTGAGGCGACTCGATTGGAGAGATCCGTCACAGGATGATTGAGAGTCTTATTTTGGTCTGACCGACTTCAGGGCTTACATTGATGATAGCTCTGGAGTCATAGCATCGAGCGCAGGGGGTGACCTCAGGTTTCGGCTTAAAAGTCGAGGTAGCGATTTGAGAAGGATGTAGACTATTTGAAGTCTCCGACTTCAATTCATTGATTCAGTGAAGATAGCGTGGATGCTCTAAAGACCTTAGGGATTCCTGCGATCTCTGCGATGCACTGGATGAGCCTATAATTGAGGAGTCGGATCTTTGAAACGAATGAGAACAAGGCGGGTGCAGGAGGAGAACATATTGATTTGCGGATCTTGAGGGACCTCCATAGCTATCTCTAGTGGAGTTGTTGCTTATGAGGTTATTTAGCCTGATGCTAAGTATGATCTGCCACTGCACTGCTGAGGCCAAGCGGATGGAGGCTGGATAGACATGATCCTTTCTTCACCTCCCTCTCTGTCTTACTTTCTTTAACTTTTTGGATACATTACTTCATCTGCATTTGAGGACAAATGATTATTTATTGTGGTGGGGGGAGGCCCACCTTTTGTGTGAATATTGATGGTCGTGTTTTGCTTATATATTTGGGTTGTTGTGCTTAAAATTGTGTTTTATATAGCTTTTAGCGGATGTTTGAGCTTGTGGCTCATATTGTCTTAAATTGTAAATGATTTTAACCCTTCCAAAAAATTTTAAATTTTAAAATTTTGCCACCTCTTGTATGTGTGGAATGTGGTTGTTCTTTAGCAAATTTGAGTCTCGATTTTGATCAATATCGATGACTCAAATAGTGCTCATAACGAACGAACATAAATGTACGGTTACGATGAGACCAAGTGAAGTTACATAGTCAATATGTGAACTCTCATAGTCAATATGTGAACTCTTTGCATCTCGTTGTGACTAGCCAATTATCGAATTGATTCTCATGTGATGAACGTTGCACACTAGCGAAAATTGTGGAGTCTTGCTTGACTTTGGTGTCGATGCCTTGTGTGATGAGCTTACTGTGAACCATGCATGATAACACCTAGAATTTGCCCCGTTAGTCCGGTCGACTAAGTAAGGCTATCTCTTGATATGATCATAGGCAACTTCGAAGAGTGTGAGCCAATTTGCATATACCTCTTTTGTGGCCTACCTTGTGAGTGTGTGAACCTCTTTTGAACACCCTTTGAGCTTTACCTTTCTTTGGAAGAAACTTGATGAAAACATGACCTTTCTTAATCCGCTACCTATAATCCTCTTGAATTGTGGTTGATCGAATAGCCAACTTAGGCCAAAATCCTAAGTTGGGGGTGTGGTGAAAAGATAAGGCAAGTCAAGAAGTGCAAGAAAAGTCCCTTTTAACCCATCGTGTTGAGAAAAATAGAACCCCTCCATACAAAAAAAAAAAAAAGAGAGAGAAAAGAAAAGAAAAGAAAAGAAAAAGAAAAAGAAAAAAGTTATGAAATAAAGTTATGAGAAATGTAAAAAGAAAGGGGGTTCCGAACAATCCATGGAAGTGAATAATGGGATGATTTATGAGCACAAAAGAAAATGATGAAAGAAGAGAAAAAGGAGTGTTGAAAGCACCACATTTCACGAGGATGAAAGCCACTGAGTCTAAATGACCATACCTTTGCACTCAGCCCCATTACAAGCCTTGAAAAGACCTTTTTGATCTTGAGTGAGCTGAAACAATTGTTGATTGGAAAATACGGGCAAAATCCCGCTGAATGTTCCAGTGTGCTGAGCCCTGAAGGAGAAGGTCAAGTCTGCGATGAAAAGGAAGCGATCGGCATGCGTCGCCGAAGCGCGACAGCACTCTATCGCCCAATGCCTCAAAATGTGAGAATGTTGAAGGCAAAAACAGAAAGGCGATGAACCAAACCAAAAGGCGGATCGCCAAATGTGTCACCAATCCCAACTAACTGCGCCGAATGGTCCTTCGCAACACAAATTCTCAAACGCTATAAATACTTGTTTAAATTGTTAGCTTAGTATCAAATTTTAGACAGAAATTTTATTTTGGAGACAGAGAATATTTCAGTTTTAGTTCTTAGAGCTTTTGGAGACATTGTGCTTGAGAGCTTGAAGATTTTCAATTCCAAGAAATTGGAAGTGGGTCTCGAAGAATCTTCATCCTTGACGTGTTTAAAGACTTTATTCATCGTATCCACTTGATGGAAACACTTGTTGGTATCGATTTCTATCTCTTTTTCATGTCTAGCTAAAACCCCAATTATTGGGGTGTGATTTTGTGAATATGGGTTAAATTTATTGTTGGGTGTTGCTTATTGTTGGTATATTCGCTGTTTAAATGTGATTTCGTTTAGTAGTTGTGTTTGAACTTAATGAAGTTGTAATTGCAAATACGATTTCACTCTAGTGTTTTTGGCTTGCTCGAGAGAGAGGTTTTAAAACTAAGACTACTGAATCGATAGCCGGTGGTTATTGGATCGTCGTGGGTTTAGCTCGAGAGAGTGACTCCTAGGCCCTCTCCCAAATTTTCAGCTCGAGAGAGTGAATGGGCAAAGGCGGAGGCTGTGCTTAAGTGCTGCAACTCGGCGTGCGAGAGAAACCGAGTTGATTCGGGGTAAGTTGCTCGAGAGAGAATTTACCCCACTTAAGTCTAGCCTAGCTACAGATATTCAACAATGTACTATCAATAACATCTACCCGATAGTGTCTTTTATCCCATATTCCTATCACATCCCAAGATTCCCGTCTCCCTATCTCGTTTTCTTATATTTTTGTCGTTTTTGTTGATTAGCTAATACAAATCCCCATTGATAATTGGATCTTGCGTCACCCTTTAGATTTAGTATGTTTTTATTTGTTAATATTTACAGCTATGATTGATTAGAACTTGATTTTACTTTTCTATTAATTCTCGAAACCACTCCTTGTGGGAACGATCCCAACCCTTGGTTGGGTTATATCACTACACGCGATCGTTGGCACTTGAACCGAAGTAGTGTCCTGATACGTGAAGTCAAATTTGCTAAAGAGGGTTATTTAGATCTGCGTCCATGGTTACATTGTTCAATGTTGAAGAATGCATGAAGGAAATAGATCACCATCGACATACTGCTTCCGAGAATTTCATCTTGAATGACTTGATTGTCATACAAGATTCTAGAACAGAAATGCACTTTGATATTTTTTGCAGGGTGGACTCTGCAAAAATAATCAAAAAATTGTATTTGGTTGATTTGGCGAAAATTGAAAATTATATTTGGGTTTTTCTTATAATGGTAGTAGATTTTTGGATGTAATTTGTTTTGGATTTTAATTAAATGGGTTGTGGCTCAGGTTAGTTGGAAGTTCATTTTAAACGGATAATTTTGATTGAAATAGGGAAATTGAAGTCAATTTGAAAGATTCCGTCCAAATTAGGGGTATGAATGATAAGTATATTAACGGTAGAGGTAAGAATAACTTTAATTTAATGGTAAGGGTAAAGTTAACTAATAAAAGAAAGTTGAGGGGTGTTTTTGATCCTTTTCCCAAAAAAACAATTATTTTTGAAAAATATTTCAAATTTTTTTTTAAAAAAATCATTTTATTCCACCCCCTATCCCCAGTCAATTTTTTTTTTAAAAAAAAATTTGGGTCAGGTCTTGGGTCAAATCTCAAGGTCATATTTTGGAATGGTCATCCGGGTCATGTCCTAGTTTGATTGTTGAGGTTGGGTCATAGATCATTTATCGGGGTTGATTTTTTATCAGAAATTATTTTCTAAAGAGTATATTTTTAGTTTCAAGCCAAGATTAAAAGATATTTTCTGAAAAATATTTTTCTTTCACCAACCAAACATTAAAAATATTTTCTACTCACCAACCAAACATGAGAAAATAAGTTAGAAATCCACTTGTTTTCCAAGAAAATATTTTCTAGGAAAACATTTTCCTTCATACCAAACTCACCCTTAGTCATAAGCAGCTCATATGGTGAAAGACTTTTCTATTTATTTGATGTAAGCTCTGGAAATATATTTCAATGGGCCGAATTTCTTCATATTTGAAGGTTATGAACATGACATTAATGCCCACCGATTGCAATTCCCATCTTGATTGATGCAGTCTCACATGATAATAGTGTTGACTGTGTTGTAAACTATTTCTCAATTAAGTTCAAACTTATGGTGGATTTGAATCAACCAATCAATCAAAATTGCTCTTATCTTTTCATTGATCTTAGGTTGAGAATCCATATAATGATGAACTTTTCAAATCAAAATTTTTATATTCAATATGAACGGGTTAAACAGTCATTCTGTTAACAACTAATGATTAAATCTCACCTTGAAAATATTTACTACGTTTGTTAGTTTAAAGATGACTATATCTTTATATATTATTCTAAAATTATAAATAAAAGGTAAATTTGTCTATTTGACATTGTCACGCCCCTTTTTGGAATGAAATTTTTTCAATTTTAAGGATCTGTTTGGAAAGCCACCTGGTAATTACTAGGGTAGTAATTACAAGCCTAGTAATTACACTGTCTAGTAATTACACCTGTTTGGTTGCCATAGTGTAATTACACTATAATTACACATGTCATGTTTGGATGTTGATTAACGTTTCAAGGACACTTCTTCCAATTCTAAGTGTCAACAATCATTAGTCAATTTAATAACCCAACTAAATGAGTTGGGGTCGAATCCCACAGAGAGTGGTACATGTTTAAGATTCAATAGTAAAGTGCCAATATGTTCAAATCAGTCATAGGAATGGACATTATTGAATAAGAACATAATTCAAATCAAGGGTTGATACGAATGTCAAATGGGGGGGGGGGGTTTGGTTTTAATTATCAACTACAGCAGCAACAAATAACACAAAAATAATAATAATGAGACGGGTTCTTGGGATGTGATTCGATTACAAGCTATTATAGACAAATGGGTAGTTGCAACTATTAGAAAATCGTTGAAAATCAGTGAGTAAGCTAGACTATAGAGGGGATAAACTTTCTCTCAAACAATTTACCCTGAATCAAGTTGATTTCTCTCGAACATCAACAAGCATGCAAAATAAAAACATCCCACGCCTTAGTTCATTCACTCTCTCGAGCTGAATGTGTGGAAAAGGGTTTAGGATTCACTCTCTCGAGCTGAACCCAGGCCAACCCAATACCTAAAGACCATCAATCAAATACCTTGATTCTAAAACCTCTCTCTCGAGCAAGCCAAGAACACCAAGGTAGAATCACATTTGCAACTGAAATTCCTAAATTAAGCCACAATAAATGATTGAACTCACTTCTAAACATCAATTACACTAACAATTAGCAACACCCATTAGCTAAATCCGTCCATAATCATACACCAAGAATTGGGGTTTTAGTTAGACATCATAAAAGATAAAAATCGTTACCAAATAGTGTTTCCATCAACTGGGTAAGATTGATTTCGTCTTTAAAAAGGTCCAAATTGAAGAACCTCAAAGACCCACTTTCAATTTCTCAAAGGTGAAAAGACTCAATTCTTCAAAGCTAAGGAAAACTTGTGTCATCGTTCAAAACTATCAATGCAGAGATAAATGCTCTACAATAATAATATGATATGATGTTCAATAATAATGATAATGATTCTAAAAATGTTCAAAAATGTATTTATAGTCGCCAAAAATATGCTGCGAGAGTCATTCGGCGCAATAAGTCTGGCTTGCCGATCAACTTGGCGATCCGCCCTTTGGTCAGTTCCATCGCCTTTTTGCCTTGGCTTTCAACATCCTCCAGGTCTCTAACATTGGGCGATCTAACAGTGCATCGCAGAACCACTCGGCGATCTGCTGACTGCTCCTATCTCTCTCCAACTTGATTTTTTCCTTTAGGGTTTGGCACACTGGAACTTTAGACGGTCATTGTAGCCACTCGGCGGCTCGCCAAATGGACTTGGCGATCACCAGGCTCTATTTTCTTCATTCTTTCAGCTAGTTTTGTTCATTTTCCATCTTAGTGTCCATGCTTTGCTCCTTAATCTATAATCCTGAAAATCAAGGACTTTACAGTATTTATTGGCACAAAATGAGCATTTAAGGACACTAAACCTATACAAATAAAGCCCTAAATGAGTCCAAATCTCGGATTCATCAACACGCCCAGCTTAAACTTTTGCTTGTCCGCAAGTAAAACTCAAGTTCAACAATTCAAAAGGATGTCTCAAATAGTGCTACACAAGACTCAATCATGATTGCACACAACAAGACTCAACTTACTCATGCAAGGATCAATTGTGCACTCAAAGATTCAAGTTGTGACTCACCACTATCAAAGATTCTCAAGCTCACAATACTTGCTTCAAATGCAAGTTCAAGCTCAACAAATGTACTCAAATGCCCTCACACAAAGATGATTCCATATTCACACACAATGGTTCATCAATTTATAGCTCTGAAATAAAAAAACAACTCTCACACTCAAAAAGATGAATACATGCATGACTTTACCCATAGGTTTGCCCTTATTTTTCAGCCAACATTTGTTTCAGCTCACTCAAGATCAAAAAGGTCTTTCTAAGGCTTATGATAGGGCTGAGTGCAAAGGTATGGTTATTTAGGTTCAGTGACTGCTATCCTCATGAAATGTGGCGTGAACAAGTTTCCTTCCTTTTCTTCAGCATTTTCATTCATGCTCAAATTTCACCCCACTATTCACTTCTCATGGAATACCGGACACCCCATTTTCTTTTGCAACTTTCACCACTTTATTTCACAACTTTTTTTCTTTCTTTTTCCTTTTCTTTCTTCTTTTCAATCTCTCATTTTTTTTGTATGGAAGGGTTCCATCATTTTCACAACCATGAGTCAAGGGGGATTTCATTGCACTTCTTGATTTACTTTCGCTTTTCACCACACCCCCAACATAGGATTTTGGCCTAAGTTGGCTATTCAAAAAAACAATAATTCATGAGGATTATGGGTGAATGGATAAAGAGAGGTCTCATTTGCTCAAGTTTCTTTCAAGAAAAAAGACAAGGCTCAAAGGGATTCAACATAGTTCACACACTCACAGGTTGGCCACAAAAGAGGTATATTGTCAAATTGTTTCACTCTTCAAAATTGTTGCCTAAGATCATTTCAAGAGCTTACATCACTTAGTCAACCGGACCAACAGGGCAAATTCTAGGTGTCATCACACAAGGTTAATGGTAAGAGTTCATCACAAAAGGCATTGGCACCAATATCAAACAAAACTCCACACTTTTGCTAATGTGCAATGTTCATCACAAGACACTCAACTCGATAACTGGCTAGTCACAACGAGATGCAAAAAGTTCACATATTGTCTATGCAACTTCATTTGGCCTCATCGTAGCCGCACATTCATTTTTGTTCGATTAAGAGCACTATTCAAGTCATTGGTATTGATCATGAACGACACTCAAATTTGCATAAGACAACCACATTCACACAAAATAAGAGGTGGTAATATTTTTTAGAAGGGTCCGAAAACCATTTGCATTAAAATAAGGAGCCACAAGCTCAAACATCCACATCAACAGTGTTAAAACACAAATTTCAGCACCAAACCCAATATATAACAAAATATATACAAAAGTCATAATCACAAGAGATGGGTATGGAAATACCTCACCCCACCACAACAAAAAGACATTTGTCCTCAAATGCAATAAAAATAAAATATCTAAAAAGTAAATAAAGAAGACAGAGAGGGAGGTAAAGAAAGGCCAAGTCTACGCAGTCGCTCGATCTGTCAAGGCATTAATGCTCGGTGTAACACTCTGAGCGTGGACATTAGTATGCGGGGTCAGCCCAGAAGTACCAGCTCTATTGACCCAGCCATGGTGGTATCTCTCAAAGAGGTCTGGCGAGCGGTCTCAAACATCGCATCCTCAAGGTCTGCGAGATCATGATCATATACCTTAGCATCGCGCACCTCTATCTGCTCTTCTTCGGTCTCTGCCTCCGACTCATTAGCTACTATGTCATCCATCCGTACATCTCCGGTGGTAGCGGAAGAATCTCGGATTTGTGGGCGTCCTACTTTGTCTCGGTTGCTCCGAATAAGGGTAAAAGTCATATCTTGAGATAGTCCACATCGCCGCCGGATCTACCCCCTCGGCTCTCAAAGCCATCACCTCTGAAGTCTCCCCCTGTCTACTCTCATAAGTCTCAACTTTCGCAGTGAGAGTGTCAATCGATGATCGCAGGGGTGTCAGTGCAGCTAAATAGGAGACTCAATCACCCGCACAATGACCTCGATCTAGTAGCCTCGCGTCGCGAAATGGGCTAAGTGCCCCGTCTTTAGGAGCATGGCACGAGTGATATTAGTGGGATGGGGTGCGATAAAAGTACCAGGAGGCGGGAGGTAGTGGAGGTACTGAAGGCCTAGAGGAGTAGGCAAGATGCCTCTACGTGTATAACGTCGATATCCGCCCGAGGATGTATCCTTTGAGCGACTCTCCTCCTATCTACCTCCTCCCGTGTGTACTCGACTTCTATACACCGGATATCAGTGAAGGACGTAAGAGTGACCTCAAAATCCCTCATCTCCTCACAAGAAACTCTAACACGCCGGCACAACTCTGTAATCAACACCGGGAATGGGAGGGACGTCTGTCGCTGCTTGGCCCTCATGGCCATCTCCTGACTAATGATGAGTCCCAAGTCAATGTTCTTCCTAGCTATGATCGACCCAAGGCAGGCCGTCTTTGGATGGCGGATGATGGATTCATTTTGAGAAGGCATGATGGAGCTACTGATGAATCCGAACCAGTATCGTGCATCTACATTCAAGTCCTTCTCAATCTGGACTCCTGCTTCAATCCACCTCAGGATGGTGTCAGAGATGAGGGGGCAAGCCAACCCTTAAGATCATCCAAGGGTGTCGTAATGGTGGCCAGATTTGGGTAGTCAAAGTCTTCCCCTATATCAAGTACTCCATTGATGTGACCACGACTACATCTCACTACTGTCCCCCTTACCAAGACAGACTCTACCGGCCTGAAAGTGTCGGCCTTCTTCTTTCCCTTGGGTACCAACTCCCCATAGGTTGTGTAAAACTCTCGAACCCATGTAGGAATATTGGGGCCTTGGGGCCTGGTGAACTAGTCGAATCGATGGTACTGGAGTGTGTCCCTCACATTGGAGTATTAGCCCTCTAGGCCCTCTGCGGATAGAAGCTTCTCCTCTAGAATTGTTTTCAACCCATCGACTTTCAATCTGTTAAGTAGCCGAGGAGGAACCTGTACTGGTGGCATTGGGGCCACAGGTGGTGTCAGAGCTGGCACTGTATCTGCTGGAAGAGGGTGGCTGTTGGGGCTCTCGTTGAGTCAGGTCGAGATCTAGCACGAATCTCTGCTCGTGTGGACTGAAGTGGTTGGTCATCATCCAGACAGCTTAAGAGTCAAAGTATTCTCCCTCGCTGCCGGAGTTGTGCTCCGAAACCTCGGTAATGGGCTTCTTGCCCTTGCCCTTTCCTCCCTTTGGAGGCTTTGTCCTTTTCTTTTTAGCAGGATTGGCTCCCCCTTCATTTATCACTACGCCCGTGCTCCTTTATGAGGCGGCATGTCGAGGTTGGTTCTAGCCATATTTGCAAAAATATCAAAAGAGTTAGATTCATTTCAAGAAAAATTTCAAAAAAACAATTGCAGACAGACTCGCCAAACTGATTGGCGAGTCGCCAAATCTCTTTGGCGAGCCAGATTGGGCTCGTCGAAAGGATTGGCTCAAAATTTCTCAGAAAAATTTTCATGTCGGCGATGGGAAGGGCCTTTCGGCGAATCGCCGATAGCATTCGGCGAGCAAAGACTAGCCCGCCGAAAGTTACAGTGCATTTTAGGGGTTAGGGGCACAGAAAAGGCGATCAAACAAGACTTTCGGTGAGTCGCTGAGTGCACTCGGCGAACTCAGGCTTCTCGCTGAAAGTTAAAGAACCTAAACTCAATTTTAGCATGAAATTAAAGGCAATTAAGGGTGATTCGGTGAACCGCCGAGTGGTTCGACGAGCTCGACCATTTCGCTAAAGCGCGGCGTGCCTACTTTACCCCGACTTCCAAAATCAATCCGCGACCCACGAAAACAAAATCAAAACATGCACTAACTTTCAATTAGACTTAGACCCATTACATCCGTACCTGGATACTCAAACTTCTCGGTTTGGCCAAATTTGGCCATTTGACAACTTTAGCTCTTAGAATAGCGTCGATCGCTTCATCATTGGGTAAAATCGTCATTTTGACACAAATGTGGGTTACTTAGACTTCACCCGACTAGACCCAACAACAACAAAACATAACCCAACAAGATTTTGATCAATTTTAAGCACGAAATTTTGGGAAATTAACAATATGGCATTTTTGGCATGATATTCGAATTAAAACAAGCACACAAGCACACAATTTCATATCAGAGAGGCCCAGCACACAACACTAAGATAAGAACAATTGCAAATGAGTAAAAATTGCTAATTACAAGTTCGGGGTTTGGAAAACCAACATTTTATGCCGAATATAAACTTTGAAAAGCTAGGCGGCAAAGATGTCCAACTCCGAACACACAATCGATGACTAAAAAGTAGTAATAATGCAAAAATATAGGAAAATATAGTGCGGATGTGAGTTTGGGAAGTTAAAAAGTGAGGGAATGTGAAAGAGTTTGAAAGTTTAAACCTTTGGCCTTTAAAAACAGTTCAGTTGCCGCCCATTTGACGACATTAGTTTTGCTCGCCAACCCACTCAACGACTCGTCGAGTGGGTACTTACCTCGCTGAGTTTTATAGGACCTCCAGTTAATGTGGGGGTCCAAACGGCGGACAAAGTCGCGATCGCCAACTTGTTCGGAGACACGCCGATTTGCTCTTGGGCTGGCCGAGTTTTGCAGACTCCAACCTTGGAATTTCTTGAGTCTAACAATGGTCCAAGTTGGACTAGCCGACCTCTTCGGTGAGTCGCCGACTGGATATTTTACTCGCCAATCTGCACTTTTCAAGCACATTCCACACTTTAACCTGCATAATCAACACACCATTATTTCGAAATAAAAAAGAAAGCAAATAAAACTTGGGTTGCCTCCCAAGCAGCGCCTTAATTAACGTCGTGGCACGACGCAAGTACTCACTCAAACTTCATTCTTGGGGTTGGCCATAGTGTCACTAGGAAACCCCCTTGTTGTCTTGGGTTTAAATGAGAAGAAATATGACCCATCTGGGTCTCCAGTTGTTTGATAGAGATGGAATGAGAGGTAACCATCTGGCTAAGGGTTGACACATCTTCCTTCATCTCTTTCAAGATCTTGTCCGACCCCTCAACCTTGTTGAGAATATGAGACATCATATCCTCAGACCGGCCACCCTCGAAATCCTTGGCTTTTGGTGCTCGTGGGGAGGAACATATATATCCTTCTCCCCATCTCTTTCTTTCCAAGTGGGGTTACGATCCCTCCACTCTCTATCACGATCCTTCCAACCTTCATCCCTTCTCCAACCTTGGTTACCACCCTGCCTTGGGTAGTTTGTATGATAACCACCTCCTGGGTTGGCTAGCAAATTCACCTCTTTGTTGTACAACGCTTCAAACTTGGCCTCATCGGGGTTTATACACCCAACACTCACAGCATTGACACTTCTAGAACCAATTCCCATGACATTTTTAGACAAAATGTCAAGTTGTGTCATGATCTTTGCCATGTTCTGGTCCCTCTCTTGGTCTTTCTCCAGCTGCTCCTTGGTCAATTTAAACGTGAGAAGGGAGACTTGATCTTCACGGGTATACCACGCCCGGTTAATTTTTGTCATGCCATCCAAGAGTTAGACTGCTATAATGTAAGGTTGTTACATCAAACATCCCGGAGAAAGTTGGTCAGCTACGCCTTTATTCACTGAATCAAGGCTTCGGTAAAAATATTGCAGCAAAACGTTGTCGGGCAAACCATGAGTTGGGTATTGTAGCACCAACTTCTTAAATCTTAGCCAAGTCTTATGAATTGGCTCACCCTCTAAACGCTTGAAGCTTTGGATGTTGTCCCGAAGTGTTATCATCTTCGAGAGAGGGAAAAATCACACTTGAAAGATGGTGACAAGATCTTCCCACGAAGTGATGGAGTCTCTTGGCAATTCAACCAACCACTTACATGCTTCTCCCATTAAGGAAAATGGGAACAACCTCAACCGGACCGACTCTTGAGAAATGTTCTTGAAAGAGAATGGCTTTCAAACATCAACGAAGTTTCTTATGTGCTCGTAGGGATCTCGTGAGCTAATCCACAAACAACCCGCTTGATTGCAAGAGCTGCAACATGGTGCTTGTAATGTGGAACACAACATTACCTTCGGCCGGATCCAAGCGAATGACACCAATTCCACCCATTAGATGAGGATCATTAGCATTCGGCTAATTGACATCGTTGAGGTTGCCGAAGTCATCTTGGTGGCCCACTTGGCTACCATTTCTTCCGTTGATACTCATTTCCTCTGTTTTAATCAACAACACACAAACAAAAACTGAAAGTAAGTAAATTCAACTAGGACTAAAAAGAACAAAATTCAACTTAACCAAAAAAATCTTAACCAACACCACTCCCCAGCAGCGGCGCCATTTTGATTAACGTTTCAAGGATACTTCTGCCAATTCTAAGTGTCAACGATCGTTAGTCAGTATAATAACCTAACTAAATGAGTTGGGGTCGAATCCCACTGGGAGTGTTGTAAGATTCAATAGTAAAGTGCGAACATGTTCAATTAGTCATAGGAATAGACATTATCGAATAAGAACATAATTCAAATCAAGGATTGACACGAATGTCAAATGGGGGGTTTTGGTTTTAATCATCAACTACAACAACAACAAATAACACAAAAACAACAATAGTGAGACGGGTTCTTGGGATGTGCTTCGATTACAAGCTATTATAGACAAATGGGTAGTTGCAAGTATTAGAAAACAACTGAAAATCAGTTAGTAAGCTAGACTATAGAAGGGATAAACTTTCTCTCAAACAATTTACCTCGAATCAAGTTGATTTCTCTCGAACATCAACAAGCATGCAAAATAAAAACATCTCACACCATAGTTCATTCACTCTCTCGAGCTGAATGTGTGGAAAAGGATTTAGGATTCACTCTCTCGAGCTGAACCCAGGCCAACCCAATACCTATAAATCATCAATCAAATACTTGGTTCTAAAACCCCTCTCTCGAGCAAGCCAAGAACACCAAGGTAGAATCACATTTGCAATTGCAATTCCTAAATTAACCCACAATAAATGATTGAACTCACTTCTAAACAACAATTACACTAACAATTAGCAACACCCATTAGCTAAATCCGTCCATAATCACACCCAAGAATTGGGGCTTTAGCTAAACATCATAAAAGATAAAAATCGTTACCAAATTGTGTTTCCATCAACTGGGTAAGATTGATTTCGTCTTTAAAAAGGTCCAAATTGAAGAATCTCAAAGTCCCACTTTCAATTTCTCAAAGGTGAAAAGACTCAATTCTTCAAAGCTAGGGAAAATTTGTGTCTTAGTTTAAAACTGTCAATGCAAAGATAAAAGCTCTACAATAATAATATGATATGATGTTCAATAATAATGATAATGATTCTAAAAATGTTCAAAAATGTATTTATAGTCGCCAAAAATATGCCGCGAATAGCCATTCGGTGCAATAAGTCGGGCTAGCCGATCAACTCGGCAATCCGCCCTTTGGTCAATTCCATCTCCTTTTTGCCTTGGCTTTCAGCATCCTCCAGGTCTATAACTTTGGGCGATCTAATACTGCATCGTGGAACCACTCGGCGATCCGCCGACTGCTCCTTTCTCTCGCCAACTTGATTTTCTCCTTCAGGGCTTGGCACACTGGAACTTTACGTGGTCATTGTGGCCACTCGGCGACTCGCCAAATGGACTTGGCTATCACCAGGCTTTATTTTCTTCATTATTTCAGCTCGCTTTGTTCCTTTTGCAACTTAGTGTCCATGCTTTGCTCCTTAATCCATAATCCTAAAAATCAAGGACTTTACATCAGTTATTGGCACAAAATAAGCATTTGAGGACACTAAACCTATACAAATAAACCCTAAATGAGTCCAAATCTCGGACTCATCAGATGTCACAGTGTAATTACACATGTTCTGTTTGGATGCACAATTGCAATCATAAAATTATATTAAATTTTAAAAATAAAAATAATTATTTAAAATTTAAGATACTTTATAAATGACATTAAATTAAATATTTAAGATATATATTCTTTTTTGAAAATATATTAATTAATAAACATATATTCTTTAACTAATATTATGAAAAAATAATTGATTTACATTTTTTCAAATTAATATATTTCAATTGAATTGATCATAAAAACTAAAAGTATGAAGTTTCTACGAACTTAAAAAATGACGTGCAATGTGAATTTAATATTACTAAAACAAATGAAACTGAAAATATAACATAAGTTATAAATTCAAAACAAAAAAATTAACATAACACTCTTATAGCAAATTTCAACATAGCATACATAAATATGATTTTTTTAAAAAAAAAAAAAAAAAAACGTAAGTCTATAACCTTACTTAACAATAAATTCTATTTTAATTTAAAAATTAGAATTAATAAAATTATGCTAATGAGAAAATAAGCATGACATAAAGAAATAGATAATACTAAAAAATTGCATAGAATCACGTAAAGTAAGGTTGAGAAGAAGAAAATGAAATATAATAATATAAAATAAAAAATAAACTTTTAGAACAATAAAAATAAAAAAGAACTTAAAATAATAGAAGTAAAAAAATTAAAACAAAAAAATAAAAATAGAAATAAAAAAAGAAATTAAAATGTAATCAGCTGGTAATTACACCATGTAATTACCAGCAATTCACAGTCTCTGCCTGTGAATTGTAGAGTGTAATTACCTCCTGCCAATTATACCAATTACCTGCTGACCAAGTAATTACATGTCCAACCAAACAGGACAGACAATGTAATAACACCCAATTACACCAAAAGCCAATTACCAGGGTGTCCTTCCAAACAGGCCCTAAGTCTCTAATCAAAAGGAAATAACTCTTTAATTTTGTTCTGCGAAAATAAAATCCGGATAAGGAGTTCTGTTGACCGAGGGGAAGGTATAAGGCACCCCTTGAGTTCCGTGGTTCTAGCACGGTTCTTTTATCAACTTATACTATCTTAAATTATTTTTGGATAAGTTGTTACATGCCAAGGATTTGCTAGCATATTTTATTGTTGAACTTTTATTGGTTTCAACCTAGATACGTAACTACATTCTTGGTTTCAACATTTAGAGGCATAATTGTCTTCTTTGCATCACACCTAATCATTTTATCTATGTCTTACTTTAAATTAATGAGTTAATTATATTTTTGGACAAGGTGTGTCACTGAATCCTTAAGTTTATTTTAAATGTCTAAAAAAAGATGTGCAACCACATTCTTAATTGAAACAAATATTTTTAACGTGCCTAAAAATTTGTCTAATGTTAAAACCAAATATTCATTTCTTATAAAGAAAATCAAATAACAAAAAATAAATCTAAACTTGTAGGATACAATATAAAATTTTTGGATCATTTTATATCTTTTTATTTTATTTACTCTTAAAGTTAACATCAAATTAAGCATACATATATTGCAATTTCTTTCTAATCCAACAAAATAATGACGAATTGCTAAAATAAATCTCATTTTTGTTTGATAAAATAAAAGCGGCAATAAATTCTTTGGGCCTAATTTCTACTTTATCATTATTGGCATTTAAATCAATACAAGAGCACCACCATGACCCGCTCATCTTTAAGAGATAACAACTAGCGAAAAAAAAAATATAAAAAATCACCAATTAAGACTAATAGAGATATAAAACTTAACCCAATATCCATTTCAATAAAATTACGAATAAAACAAAATCATAAGACATTTCGTTTGGAAGGGTGAAAGCATTCCTGCCAAGTATTATGTCATCTAGCATTGCAGCAGCAACATACGAAGTAACAATAAAAGAAACTACTAATTTCCTATGGTTATTACTCTTATCATCCAAATAAAAATTTGACATTCAACTCCAACACTGAGTTTTATCCATTTCTTTGTGTCCAGTTCTGATATTTTCCTCTAATCTTTTCGCGGAACTGGGGGAACAGGGCAGGAGGTGGGGAGGAAGAGAAGCATACATCAAATATAAGCTCGTTATACATGATATATTCATGTAATCTTAATCCTGACTTCAAAAGAAGTGAAGATGAAGTAGATGATATCTCCAGCTGCTCCAACTTTTGGCTTGAGATGTGTATTACGTCCCAGGCTACTCTGTAACAACCATTTCCATATTATCGACAGGAGCCAGAAGCTGTAAAAATGAGAGACCAGTCAGGTTGAAATATCAAATCCTGACAAGAAGATAAAGTTCAGACCAGTATGATGGTGTTTTTACTTTTTCAAATATCAAATCCTATATCACATAATGATTCTTTAGATTTGAAAGGTAAAACTCTTGCGAATATGATTCAATAGGATGAGGAATTGCTATAGTTGGCCTTTGGAACCTAAAAAGGTGAGGGTTAGACATCTCATCAGGAAGCACTAATACAGTAAAGTTGATAAAGCTTTGTAAAGATAAATCCCATCAAGTACCATGCGTATAACGTGTTTTCATCCTCCTTTCAGGAAGTACAATCGAAGTGGTATTTGAACTAGATGTAGGTTAAAACCAACAAGAGATTATGCTACAATCGAACTGAGGTCTTAGCACCATTCATGGCTGAAAGTAGTACAATGTCAAAGAAAATTTACTTCCCTTCCTTGTCTACTTTCACTCAACACACTTTACCATCATCTCATTAGAAAAGGAAAAAACCAACATAGTTCTCTGGTTAAAGGGTCAATATTATTGAGCACAAATCTAAAAGTTCCACTAGCTTTTTGTGCCCTTCGTCGCCTTCTTCAACTGCTCCAGCTACTGAACTCCCTGTAACGTCACCAATATCCCGCTGTGAAGCCCAGCAAATCACAGTGCCCAAGCCCCCTCATGGATGATCAACAGATTACAGGGAGTTTCACTAGGTATGAGAAATTGCAGACGAGAGATGAAAGTGTGTGGAGGGAAGTAAAAGCTACAAAGTCTCAACAATTTTGGACAACTTGAAGATTGTATGAGCTGAGCTTAACAATAGATAAATTAAACATCAAAATCAGCTGAAAACTTGGTTTAAAAACCCACAAGAGTGCCATTAGCCAAGCTCCTTTCCTTTAATCACAAGCTTGCAACGTTTTTTTTGGAACTTGCGTATCTTTTTGGGAGGAGAATTGGATTGGTCATGGACCGTGAAAACAAATATATCCAGACATTTACAAATTATGCCAACAACATGATGCAACAGTGGCTGAATTATGGTCTGAGCAGGGACGGAGTATACCTTCAGAAGGTTTCTAAATGATTGGGAATTGGGAATATCTCAGTTCAAAGTCACTACTGGAGATAAGTCCGGAATGGCAAAAGAATAAACAATTTTTCTGTGAGAGATGCATACAGGGAACAGAACTTGTCCAAGAATCAAGTGTGCTGCTGCCATGGAAGCTGATCTGGAGAGTCCAAGATTCCGTTTCAAAGTAGCATGCTTTACATCGCTGGTGGCCAAAGAAGAAGTATTGACAGGGATAATTTGAAAAGAATGGGGTACCAGCTATGCTCCAGATGTTACTCAGGTGGAGAACAGGCAAAGACAACCAACCATGTCTTTTTACATTGTAAGTGACAGATCAGATAAGGAAAATCTTCATCAACCTAAGGTGAATCAGGTGGGTGATGCCAGGTAGCACAAGGGAAGTACTAAATAGTTGGGAGCAGAGATGGTGTAACACCCCAGAAGTTCTAAAGTTATATGTCAGTTATTAGTATCTCCCATAGTCCAATCTCAGATGTTGCATGACCTTGTAGTCAGTTATCTCAGTTTTCAGCATTTATCAATTACACGTTTTACTAGTCGGTCATTGCATTAGTCCAAGTTATTCAGCTCAGCACTTCAGACTTATCATGCTCAGTTTATAGTCCTATCATGCATATTTCACATACTCAATACATTCAAAATACTGAATGCATACTCTTCACACTATATTGTCCTATAATATAGGTTCGGACGTTTAGCATCCAACCCGCAGTTAGTACAATTTTCGATCAGCTCAGCAACACGTATGGTGAGTCCTCATATTTCGAGGACAACTTCATATTTCTTTCAATTATTAAATCCTTTAGTTTTAAGACAGAGTTAGTTGTGGGCTTGTCCTAGCAACTCATCTTAGTAGAGGTTTTATGATATACATGTCAGCTTTGTGTTGTTTTCAGATGAACTCGCTTTTGAGTATTTAAATTTTATATTTCAGACTACTCTGTTATTTCACTTTAGGTTCCGTATTCATTTGTTCTCAATTATTGTTTACATAAATCATAGTGTCATGTCGGACCATGAGTTAGTTTGGGGTCACTTGTGGCTCTAAGCACCGTGTTACGACTAGGGGTAGTCTTGGGTCATGACAAACCTGGTATCATAGCCTTAGGTTCGAGTGTGTCCTCGGGTGTCTGAAAGTTGAGTTAAGTAGAGTCTTGTTCATGGGTGTAAAGCGCGCCACACTTATGAATGAGAGTCTGAATCGTTTTAGGAAATAGTTCAATTCTTTCATACTCTCAATCGTGCGATAGAGTTTAACTCAATTTAACCTCCTTCTGTTTTAATTCGTGCTCTTTGCGTTTAACAGAATTATGCCTCCCAGAAGAGGAATGAAGGGCACAAGCACCACTAGCTTGAGCAGACCCCTTGAATGAGCAAGTCTCTCATGCCAAGTTCAGGGATGTTGTCCAAGTGTTAGCTCAGGCCATGGCCACTCTGGTCAATCAATAGGCTACTGCACAAGCTAACCGTAATGGTAATACGACAGCAGCTAGTGTCCAGGATTTTACTAGGATGAAACCTCCTGAGTTTTATGATTCAAAGATGGAGGAGGACCCACAGGAGTTCATCGATGGTGTTCAGAATATCACACAGATTATGGGGGTCATCCTAGTGGAGAGTGCATACTTAGTCACTTACCGTTGAAAGGAGTGGCTCAAATTTGGTACAAGTAGTGGAAGGATGATAGAGGGGTTGATGCGGGCCTAATGGACTGGGAGAAGCTTATGGCTGCATTTCTAAACAGGTTCTTTCCACTTGAGCTAAGGGAGGCCAAGGTCCAGGAGGTTATAAATCTGAAGCAACGAAACATGTCGGTGAAGGAGTATTCCTTGAAGTTTACCCAACTCTCCAAGTATTTTGCATCTATGGTAGCCAACTCCAGGGGCCGTATGAGCAAGTTTGTTTCAAGTGTTGAAGAGACCATAGTAAAGACATATAGAACTGTTAAGCTGATCAAGGAGATGAACATCTCCAGGTTCATGACTAATGCTCAATTGATTGAGGAAGAGTAGGTCAAGGAGAGGGCTAGAATAGACCGTATGAACTAGTCACAGTAGAAGTCAAACGGTGGCAATCTCTCAGTTTCGTCAAAAGTTTTCAGGTCCAGCCCCATCATTTGCTAGTGCCCCAAAAAACCAAGTTCAGACAAAAGAACAAGGATAGGGCACCAAGCTCTAAGTCCCAGGGTAGTGTCACTAGTGGTCGTACCTTTCTGGTTTGTCAAAAGTATTGTAAGAACCAACCCTGAGGGAGTTTGGCTGGTAGTGGTAACTGTTTTGGATGTGGTAAGTCAGGCCACAGGTTGAGGGAATGCCCAAGACATCAGGTAGGGGTAAGGATGTTCTCCAGCAAACTCAGCCTAACACTACAGCAGCCGACTCAACAGAGTGCCTCTTCTAGTGCGGGGGGAAGACAACGCCAGAACATGTTCTATGCTTTGTAGACTCAACAGGAAAAAGAAGATTCCCTGTTGTAGTCACAGGTATGTTGCGTGTATTTCAACTTGATGTTTATGCATTATTAAATCTAGGGGCCACACTTCCTTTCGTGACTCCTTATATTGCATTGAATTTTGATGTCAGTCCCAAAATCCTATCAGAACCCTTCTCAGTCTACTCCTGTTGGTGAGTCAATCTTAGCTAAACGGGTATACAGAAATTGCCCAATCTCATTTTTCGCAGAAAGTCACCATAGTAGATCTAGTAGAGTTAGACATGCTTGATTTCGATATTATTCTTGGCATGGTCTGGTTCTACTCTTGTTAAAAAGGCCGACCCACATGCAGCCATGAGGGTGCACGTGCACCAGACAACTTTTAATTATTTTTTGTAGATATATGTATAGATAGTGTATAAAAAGATAATTCATTTGGGTGCACTGGTTGAACGCTTAACTTTAACACTCAACGACGTGAGTTTGAATCCTGCAAAGGGTTGTATATTTTTTGCCTTTAAAATGAGCCTTTTCTTAACCACTCGTTTTTGCCACCTCATTTCACTACAGTCTGCATAATTGAAGTCATGCTATTGTCACTGCATAAATCAGTAAGCTCTTCTTTTTAAGTGTATTTTTTTGTGCTATAAAAGAAGAGGTGTGATTCCCTTATTAAATATGTCGTGTTTATTTATAAGTTTATATTTTTATCGTCTTGTGAAAGGAGGAGTGCAATTCCTCCATTACATTTTATTTTTGTTGTTCAATAAGGGTGTGACTTTTCAATATCTTGTTGAAATAATCATGTTTATATATTTATTTTGTGAGCGGTGTGATCTCTCTATTATATTTTATTTTTGTTGTGTTGCGAAAGAAGGGTTGGAGGGGTGTCATTCCCCTATCAACAATGTAATTTTTACTTATATTCTTGATTAAAATCTTTGTTTTGTAGGAATTTATTGTTGATTCTTGTGATTTGAAATGAAATAGATTTTTGAAGAAACATAATTCTTCTCAACCAAGTTAAACTTTTAGAGACAATATTTTGTGTTTTATAGATAAGTTTGATTTGCAATCACTTAAATCGGATCCTAGAGAAAGAATATACATTCATAAACATAGCCCTAGAATACGAGATGAAGAGAGAAGACACTATATTCAACAAAGGCCTTGCAACCGATTATTTCTAAATATCCTCAAACTAGATTTGTAACAAAAAAGAATCGATTTTATTCGACATGGTTTAAGGGTTCATATTCTAGGTGGATGGAGTATAGTATGGAGAAAGATGTTGTATTTTGTTTATGTTGCTATTTATTTAAAAAATGACTATGTAAAGGGAAATGCAGGTATTTTTTCACGAAAATCGGTTTTAAGACTTGGAAACATAGTATGGAATGAGTTGATTTACATGTTGGTGAAGTATATAGCGTCCACAATAGATAAGTGCTAGATTTTGAGAATCAATCTCAATCCATTCAAGTTACTTTCAACAAACAAACTAAGAAATTAAGCAGTGAGCATCAAATTTGTTTAGAGGCTTCTACTAATGTGGCAAGGTTCCTCTTGGATTTCGAGTTGTCTTTTACAGGTCATGATGAAAGTGATAAAAAATAAAGACCTTTTTAAAGGTCATTTGGAATGGCCTGGAAAAATGCTTTTGGAAGTGAATAGTGTTATTTTAAAATATGCTCCAAAAATGTGATGATGACTTCTCCAAAGAATCAAAAGGATATTATGAGTGCTTGTGCACAAGAAACCATGAAAGTTATAATTGATGACTTGGATGGAGACTTTTTTGGAATATTAGTTGATGAATCCACGGACATCACACCATGAACAAATGGCATTGCTTTGCAGTATGTTAATAAAAAAGGCGAAGTGAATGAGCTAGTTATTACTTTTGTCCGTGTTGGTGATACATTTGCACAATCATTGAAGGAAACAATATGTTCTTTGCTTTTGAGACACTCTTTGAGTACATCTAAAATATGTGGACAAGGCTATGATGGGGCTAGTAGCATGCAGAGAGAGATGAATGGTCTTCAAATTTTGATTTTGCACGAAACTCCATCGACATATTACATTCATTGTTTTGCTCACCAACTACAATTGACACTAGTAGCTATTGCCAAAAACCATTTGCTTGTGGACAACTTCTTTGCTAGTATTGCCAATGTGTTGAATGTGATTGGAGCATCATTTAAGCATAGAGATCAACTTTGAGACCATCAAGCATAAATGTTGGAACAACAACTAGAAAGTGATGCCCTTTTGTTTTACTTATTTACTATTTCTTAATATTACCGTATTTTAGAGGAAGAAAAGTTCATGTGTGCATATATATATATATATATATATATATATATATATATATATATATATATATATATATATATTTGTATTTAAATTAAAGTATTATATATCTAAAAAATGTATAATCAATTTAACAAGATCTTCTAACGTCAAAATATATTATTTTAAATTGTTTCGAGTTCTTTTAAAAAAAAAAAAACTCACAACAAATGTGAAAATATGTGAATATATATGAATCATTTAAAAAATATCATTTACAAAATAAATTTTATTTTCAATAATATGGAACAAACATTTTCATTTTGTCCCTACACTAAATTAAAATCTAATAACTATATAAATATATAGCAACATTAATTAAAAGTTCTATTTATTTATGTTAGTATAAAATTTATTAGAAATACAACTAGTGCACATTAATTCTTTAGTTATAACATTATAATTTCTCTTAGTTATTATTAATTATTGCAAATAATATTCACACTCTTTTAACATTCTTTAGTTATAAGATTATGAATTCTCATAGTTATTACATTAATTATTTCTTTTATCTTTTCTTATTTTAACTTTTGACCAATAATTTTTCATATTATTATACCGCTCCTATATATGTCATAACACAATGTTGTTATTTTTCCTTGGACGAATCATGTTTTATTGAGTAAATTAAAAATTGTTTACAAGTATATGAACTACATCTTTGTTGGGTGTAAGATAAACAGGTGATTATATATATGATTTCACAGATATAATATATTCTTTAATTTCAGTTTTTAGTTTTTCCGGTAAAAAAAAAAAGGAAACATTTCTCAGTTAACTATGGACACTCAGATAACTAGCTTTGATTTATTTACATAGTCAATTAAAAGTCAAATATGAGAGCCAACAACAAGAACGTCATTTATTATGTTATAACTTATAAAATAAAAATTAATATACAAAAATTAGTTCTAAAAAATAAAATGTAGTTGTTCTATTTACATGTTCATATGACATCTGAATAGTTTAACGTGAAATACACGTGCAAACACATAGGGTAAGATGACAAGAAAAATACACAACAAATATCATCTATAAGGTAATATTATTGAGATATGACCAATTACATGATTGAACCTCAACAAATTGAAATAACTATATGTATTTTAACTAATAAAAATTTTCATTGACCATCTTCATAGGTTCGCATGACCAAGAGATATATATGATGATCCACATTGAACATTCACAAAAAAATCTACAATATTATTTTGTGCAAAGCTTATTATTCAAATCTTCGCTTAAATAAGCAAATACTATTTACTATATCATATATTTTCTGAATTGGTAATCACGTGCAACGCACATGTCGATAAACTAGTAGTCTCACAATTTTGAGGTGGTTCTCTTCAGCATCACAGAACATCAGGGATCATCTGCATATTGTAGATGAGTTATCCTTAGGCTTTCCCTTCCGACTCTAGCTACTTCAAAACCTCTTAGCCATCCTTGTTTGTTTGCATTCATAATCATATTGTTGAGTCCCTCCATGACTAATAGGAAAACGAAAGGTGATAAGGGACCACCTTGCCTTAAGCCCCTTTGTGAACTAAAAATCCCTGTTGGACAGCCATTTATCGGCACTGAGAAGCTTACTGAAGATATGCAGATTTTAATCCATTGTCTCCATTTGAGATCAAAACCCATCTTCTCTAGCATACACATAAGAAAATCCCAGTTGACCTGGTCATATGCTTTCTCAATATCTAATTTGCATAAAATGCCTGATTTTTTAAAAGTTGACCGGGAATCTATAGCTTCATTAGCTATTAGAACAACATCCATGATCTAGCCTCCCTTAATAAAAGCTAATTGTTGTGAATTAATAAGTTTGGACATCACTCGTTTTAGCCTTTCAGTGGGCACTTTCGAGAGAATTTTATAGATACATCCTATCAAATTGATAGGTCTGAAGTCCCTTAGTTCTTTAGCACCCTTTTTCTTTGGAATCATGGCTATGAAGGTAGCATTAAAACTTCTTTCAAACCTCCCTTGGTCATAGAAATGCTGGAAAGTCTTCATGATATCACCCTTGACCACTTACCAACATTTGATGTAGAACCCCATTGTAAAGCCATCTGGTCCTAGTGCTTTATCCACTGCACATTGCTTTAAACTTCTCAGAACCTCCTCCTCATCAAAATTTCTTTCTAGGTCCTCCATTTCCTCCCCTGTTAACCTTGGACAGTGTATGAAATTGTTGCCAGGTCTCCATTGAACATCTCCTGAGTAAAGTTTCTGGTAGAACTCCACTATTTCCCCTTGGATCCTTTCTGGATCTTGGACTATATTGCCCTGAACGAGCAGTTGATCTATGTTGTTATACCTCTGGTGTGCATTAGCCATTTGTGGAAGAACTTGGTATTCTTGTCCCCTTCCTTTAGCCAAACAGATCTTGACCTTAGTCTCACTATATCTCTTCATTATTTATTAAACCCTCCAGGTTCAGAAGTAAAGTTGCCTTTTCCGTTGCTTCATCTACTATTAATGCTCTATCAGTGGCAATATTTTCCATAACATCCAGCTTTTCAAGCACATTCTTTCTCTGTTGGCCAAGACTTCCTTGCTCACTTCTATTCCATTCCTTCAATCTATGTTTCAAAGCTTTTAATTTAGATGTCGGGATGTAGTCAGGTCTCCCAATGTAATCGAATGAGTCCCACAACTTCCTAATTCTATCTGTGAAACCATCAGTTCTTAACCACCAACTCTCAAATTTGAAATAACTTTTGTTCTTCTTCCAGGAACCACCTTGAAGTGTGACTGGGGAGTGATCGACATTATTCTCTGCGTAGTATACTCTTCCAGATTACTAAAGCATGATCCCATTCTTGACATACCGGATCCTGTCAATTCTTGAAGCTATTTGATGGTTATCCTTTAAACCAAGTGAACTTAGCATTTGCCAATTGGAGATCAATTAGATTCAAATCCTCAATCAAATCAGAAAACTCTCTCGTTCCTATTGTTCTCCTAGTACAATTTTTCTACTCTGAAGCATATCTGGCCACATTGAAATCCTCACATATTGCCCATGGACCTTCTATTAATCCTCCAATAGAGCCAATTTCTTCCCATACTAGTCTTCTTTCCACATAGCAATTGGGTGCATAAACTCCTGTAATGTGGCAGGAAAAGTCCTGCAGTTGTGATTCAAATTTTTAGGTGAGAGTATATTTCCCTGTCTCTAGTAGCTCCCCCTTCCATATTCTACTATCCCACAACATCATTATCCCTCCTCTTGTCCCACTCGCCTCCAAACATGCCATGTTGACCCACCTTTCCCCCCCAAATCTGCCTTACCAACTCAGTGATATCCCCCTGTAATTTGGTTTCTTGTAGACAAATGATATCAGCTTTCTAGTCCCCCATAATGTTCTTGATAACCCTCCTATTATCTCTATTATTCAAACCCCTTACATTACATGATGCTAGTTTGAATTGCATCATGAAATGGAAAGTAAATTCTCCCCTTTTCTCTACCCCCACCACTCTTGAATTTCACATCAAATGCTACTAAACTTTTCAAAATCATATTTGGAGTTCAAGCTGTTGACATATGTGTCCCAGGTATTGAAACATGAGGGTGGAAGATTAGCACAGATATGTAGACCACCTAATTGTGAAATATGGGTCAGGGGCTTGACTCAAAAAAGTAGGCCTCCATTCTTATAAAGGGTAATATGATGTACAACCTCACCACCACCACCACCCCAAATCAAAACCACTACTAGCAAGGGCATTTACACTAGACTATCAATATATATGAACATTCATGCTTTAGGTGATAAGAAAAAAATAAGTTGATAACTGTACTTCTATTGACAAGCTATGGCCAGTCTGCAGAATAACTTCAGGAGCCATCCAGTATGGCATACACTTCATTGACTTTGTAACGGTCATAATAGCAAGCCTAAAGCAGTTTGACAATTCAGTTGTCAATAAATATCTGAAGAAGCAAAAACAAAATGAATAAGGCAGCGAAGCCAGAAATGCCCGTACCAATTCAACAAACTTCTTTCATACACCAAATTCAAATAGAGTTTGATGCAGCCTTTAATGTAAACTAGTATGTTTGCTCCCTAGAATTGAAACACACATCTCATTGGATTCAGTATGCAATGGAGCTTCGTGAATGGAGTAAAGCAAGTTAGAATATCCAATAACTAACAATACTGAATGAAAGAATTACCTTAATATCTCTGTGCATAATTCCATTTTTGCGTAAGTAGTCTAGTCCTTAATAATAATTGCATGGCACAAATCCATATAACCTGATTAGCCATAAAAAGATGGAACAAAGATTTCAGGAATTTAAAAGGCAGCATTGTGTTTCAATAAGCATATGTTCTAGTTCCAGTTGCATCATGTTAAGGCATATGGAAATAAACAACTGATGGTACAGATGGAAAGCAAAAGACAACAGAAAAGTGTAGATGTTCACTAATTTATCAGCCAAACAACCCACAAGAATAAGTTTATTATTAAATAAATAAGAAAAAAGAAACAAAACAAGGTGTTTAACCTCCCCAATTTCATTTAGTGAGAATAGTAGCAAGCACTTATAGATTCAGGGAAAGATCCAAATTTTCCCAAAAGTGACAAGATTGAACCCCCGGGAGCAAATTCCAGCAATATATTTAATGATCATGCCTCACTTGCAGTTCTCAAATATCTCTGAGAAGCAATACTACAACAACAACATACCCAGTGTAATCCCAAAAGTTGAATCCGAAAAGGGTAGAATGTACACAAACCTTACCCCTACCTAGGAAGTAGATAGATTGTTTCCGGTAGACCCTCGACTCAAGGAAAAACATTTCAAAGCAAGTGGAAAAAGAAATAACGGGATCCCTGAGAAGCAAAAAACAAAAGAACAGTAAAACAACCTTCAACCACACCTTACCTAACTTGAGACAAAAATAGAACCATGCTCATGACTATATTGGAATGCGAGAAATTCTTAAAAATATCCAGTTCTTCTTCAAGCTCCCCAAACATGAGTCAGATTCTTTAAATTGTCAATTTTTCATATTGCACCCACTGAAATTTCTTAAAGCAAGAAGCCAGGATCCTTGACGTAGAACTCACAAAGTCATTTATCAGGGAAAAAGTAACTAATGTACTTGGCATTGGGAAATTTCTTCTTTAAATTTCATCTTCATAAATCATTTTTGGATCATTTCCCACACTTTGTTGGGTAAAATAGTAAGTGACCTATGATGATTGTTCAAGGTGGAATATAGAATAAGAGGAGAATATTTGATAATACTATTGATGTTAAAAGTTGTCAACAACAACCAATTATTAACTAAAACAAACCACATTTTGAAAGGCAAAAAAAATATTTGTTCATATGTGATGGAAGTCAATCCCCTTTAGTGAAAAATATTTCGTTTCTGGAAGACATTTCAACTATTCTATGTAACCAAATACTAGAAATTGATTTCGTCAATAAAAACATTCTCAACTTAATCAAACGCAATCCAAAGTTAACTGAAACAAACCACATTTTGAAAGGCAAAAAAAATATTTGTTCATATGTGATGGAAGTCAATCCCCTTTAGTGAAAAATATTTCGTTTCTAGAAGACATTTCAACTATACTATGTAACCAAATACTAGAAATTGATTTCGTCAATAAAAACATTCTCAACTTTATCAAACGCAATTCAAAGTTAACTAGTTTAATATTTATGCAACAATTTAGGTCCTTAACAAGGCAAGGCGCCAGTATAAATTAGTCATAACCCTGCATCGCCCCCCACCCACCTAAAGGAATAAGGAACAACATTAAGCTATTAGGTCAATCAAAATCTCTTATTTTCCTTTGAAGCACCATTAGCGAACCTTCATTTTAGGAAAATCCAAATTTCAGCAGCATAATGCACATATTTCCTTTTCCATTAGTGATCAAGGTAACAAAAAGTTGACTAAGAAGAAGCAGTTAAAGGGGAAATTTAACCTCCTTGATAGCGAGCGACTTGGCAAGTAACTCTCGAGAATCAACATTCATCCCCATATAGACCCTTCCAGAAGCACCACATCTTGCAATGGACGGAAGACCACATATTCAAGTCTTCAAAAATAGTCATTTGAGTAAGCTGGAACCAATCTTCGCCTCCAAAGATCTGTTCAAAGGCCAAGTGACACTCGTTGGGATCTAATTTTAGAACATTAGATAACTTTGTGGTTTTATTTTCATCTATAGCTCATGTGCTTGATGCAATTAAATCTGGAGGTTCCAACCGCAATGATAGATTTCAAGGAGGAGCTTTTCTGAGTATGATCAATGAATTTGAATGTGTTTTCTTGCTTCACTTGATATTGAAAATATTGGTGATGTCAAATTAATTGAGTGCAGCATTGCAGAGAAAGGAGCAAGATACTGTTAATGCCATGGAATTTCTTGACACTACTAATAAAAGACAATAATTGTTGAGAAATGGTGGATGAGAATCTTTGATAAATGAAGTTTCTTCATTTTGTGATAAACATGAAATTTTGGTACCTAGGATGGATGAATTTTATATTCCCGGAAAGTCAAAATATAGGTCTTTTAGTGTTACTTATTCACATCACTTACATGTTGGAACTTTTCTATGCTATTATTGACTAGCAACTGCAAGAGCTTAATAATAGTTTTGGTGTTATGAGTGGTAACTTGCTTCTTTGTATGACAAGCTTGAATTCAACTAATGCTTTTGCTGATTTTAATAAGGAAAAGATAATGACAGTGGCCAAACATTAGCTAAATGAGTTTGGTGAACCAAAGCTTCAAGATCTCAGTCATCAACTTAATACTTTTATAATACACATGCGGCATGGAGATCTTACATTATTTGATTTGAAAAGAATTAGTTATTTGGCAGAAGCACTGATTAATACAAATCTCATAGAGACTTATTCTCTTGTGATACTTACTTGTGAAGTTCACCTTGATTTTACCTTTTGCTACTACAATTGTTAGAGACAACAATCTCATCCATGAAGCATATCAACAATGAACAGCCTAGTAGTATTAGTGATGAATTTGTAAATGATTGTTTAGTTTGTTACATCGAGAAAGTCATATTTGTGAATATAAATAACAATGCCATCATTGATCGTTTTCAGAATATAAAAATCCCTCGATGTCAAATATGAATGGATGATCTTTTTTTTTTATATTAGTACTAAATTAATGGCATCCAATCATTTTGAAGTTTATGCTTTGGCCATAATTTATCTCATTTTTTAAGTTAAAGAGAATTGTCTAGCGAATTTCATAGTGAATAAGAGGTTAGACATTTGTTGGCAACACATCACGTTGGATGTTGATGTAAAACTTTATTTATTAATATGAAGAGTTGAGTTGTTTAATTCAAAGTTCTAAAATATTGTTGATGAAAAGTAAATTGTTCTTCTTCCTTTTTTTGTTTATTTTTTATTTTTTTATTGTAATGTTCAATAGTGTTTCAAGTGAAATTAAAATCATAAAATTCACTAATAAAACTTATTGGGCCTCAAAATATTCAAGGCCTAAAGCAGATGCTTTGTTAGTCTTACCCTTGAGCCATTCCTGGTGGTGCCCCCAATGGGTTTGCCTCTGCTTGTTATGCCTCAATTGATTTAAGAACCAAAGTCCTTAAATTCCGTTTCCCAATGAACCGACCATAGAGTAGAAAGGTAGTACTTTAGTGCCTATAGGTCAATTTGTCTCTTAACTTAAGGCCAAGAAAATGATTTCTAAGGTTTGTATCTACCATCTAGTCTAGGTTAAGGATTCTTGTTCGAAACCCCAACCCTAAATAGTCGATTCAGTGGCAAATGAATTTCGAAGTGTTCCCGGAGTCTTCTGAGTCCCTCCCAAGCGAGAAATCGACTTGAATAGACCTTCCTCTAGATACAAAACCAAATTCTATTCTTATAGAATGGCTCGGTGATCTTAAGGAGTGAAAGGATCGGTTAAAGGACCTCTAGTTAAAGATTTCATTAGACCCAACATCTCTCCACGGGTGCTCGATTCTCATCGTGCATAAGAAAGATGATTCTCTCGGAATGTGTATTGATTACCGTTAGTTGAACAAGGTCACAATCGAGAATAAGTATCCGTTCTAGGATTGATGACTTGTTTGACGGATTTTTTTATTATGACAAGGAAAACCCACGCTTTACCGCTGGATGCGCGTGGTAAAACCCACGCTCCTATGCAATAGCTCACAAACCACATAGGAGAGGTAACCTGCACTAGGCAAGCCCAATGCGACGAGCTCAACCCAAAAGTCAAACCCTTTGCTTTCGCTGGCAAGGAGTTTCGAACTTGAGACCTCCAACATGGAAGTCCCAAGCCCAAACCACTGGGCCACCCCAAAGGGTGAGTTGACCAGCTTTAGGGTGCCAACTTCTTCTCAAAGATAGATATCACATCAGTCTATTATCATCTTATATAGTAAGAGATTGTGACATTTCGAAGAAGGCCTTTGAAACTCGGTATGGTCACTATAAATTTGTTGTTATGTCTTTTGGACTAGCAAATGCTCTTGTAGCTTTTATGGACTTGATGGACAGGATGTTCAAATAGTATTTGAATATGTTCGTCATTGTCTTCATAGATGACATCCTTATTTATTCTTGGAGCGAGGATGAGCATGCAAGTCATTTGAGGATTGTCTTGTGGATTCTTAAGGACCGCTGGATGTTTGCTAAGTTCGATAAATGCGAGTTTTGGTTGAAATCAATAGCATTCCTTGGTCATGCAGTCTTTGGAGAGGGAATTCAAGTTAATCCTCAAAAGACCGACGTAGTTAAGAACTAGCCTAGACCTCTCTCTCCAAATATTAGGAGCTTCTAAATGCGATTTTCCTCTACTACTTCTCGTTTGTCCAGATTGACTCAGAAGAAGGTAACATTCTAGTGGTCTGAAGCTTGTGAGAAGAGTTTTTAGGAGTTGAAGATTCGGCTTACTTCAGCCCAAGTTCTGACTTTACCAGAAGGTTTAGATGGGTTTGTGGTTATTGTGATGCTTCAAGGATTGGACTAGGTTGTGTGTTGATGCTACATGGTAAGGTTATAACTTATGCTTCCAGGCAACTTAAAGTTAGTGAGAAAATTTACCCGACTCTTGATCTTAAGTTAGCAACGGTCGTGTTTTCCTTGAAGATTTGGAGGCACTATCTTTATGGTGTTCACGTGACTGTGTTTATAAACCATAAAAGTCTTTAATACGTATTTAATCAGAAGCACTTGAATCTTTGTCAAAGGAGATGGATTGAGTTGTTAAAAGACTATAACATGGGCATTTTATACCATTCAGGTAGAGCCAATGTAGTGGTAGATGCTCTCAGCTAGTTGTCTATGAATAGTGTCGCTCATGTTGAGGACGAGAAGGAGTTAGTTCATGATGTCCACAGGCTTGCTTGTTTGAGATATTACCTTGTGGATTCGACTAATGGTGGAGTTATTTTCAGAATGGGTCAGAATCTTCTCTTGTGACCAATCTTAATTGAATTGAAGAAAGCAGTCCTTAAAAAGTTTGTGGAGGCTTTCTCTAAAGGGGGATAATATAGTGTGCTTTATTGCCAGGTATCCAATGTTGACGGATTGAGGCAACAAATTTTAACAGAAGCTCATGGTTCTCTATTCACCCAAGAGCCACTAAGATGTTGTCGTGACCTATGGGAAATCTATTAGTGGAATGGTATGAAGAACAATATTGCAGAATTTGTGGCCAAGTGTCCAAATTGCCAACAAGTTAAGGTTGAATATTAGAAACCAAGAGATATGTCTCAAGATATCAGCTTTCCTACTTGGATGTGGAGGATTTGAATATGGATTTTATCATAGGTTTGCCTCGCACACATCGACAACATGATTCTATCTAGGTGGTAGTAGACTAGATGACTAAGTCAGAACATTTCTTGCCAGTTAAGACTTCTTATGCAATCGAGGACTATGCTAGACTTTACATCCAGGAGTTAAAGAAATTGCATGGGGTTCCCTTATCCAACATCTTAATAGGAGTACTCAATTTACCTCTTAATTTTGAAAGTAATTTCAGAAAGGTCATGGTACTCAGGTTAAACTTAGTATAGCTTTTCACCCGCAGATAAATGGTCAAGCAGAAAGGACTATTTAGACTTTGTAGATTATGTTAAGAGCTTGCGTGATCGATTTTAAGGGTAATTGGACTTGCCTCTTATCGAGTTTACCTATAATAACAGTTACCATTCCAGTATTCAAATGGCTCCATTTGAAGTGCTTTATGGTAGGAGGTATACATATCCTATAGGGAGGTTTGAGGTTGGTAAAGTAGCATATGATATGACCTAAATCAGTTCATGAGGCTATGGAGAAAGTTCAACTTATTAGAGATAGGTTGAGAATGGCTCAGAGTAGACAAAAATCATATGAAGATGTGAGGAGAAGAGCACTTGAATTTGCTATTGGTGATTGGGTATATCTCAAAATTTCACCCATGAAAGGGGTAATAAGGTTTGGTAAGAAAGGAAAGCTCAGTACCCATTCTACTGGTCCTTAGAGGATTGTGAGGCGTTCTGGTAATGTGGCCTAATGAGCTGGATTTACCTGCAGAGTTGGCATCAAGGAATCCAGTGTTCCATGTGTCCTTGTTGATGAAATGCATTGGTGATCCCACCTCAGGTGTGCCTTTAGAGAGTGTTGGTGTGAAGGATAGTCTCTCTTACGAAGAGAGCCCAATCGAGATTCTTAACCATCAGGTTTGTAAGTTGAGAAATAAGGAAGTCGTTTCAGTAAAAGTCCTTTGGATGAAGTGAAGCACTCAGAATGAAATGGTTGTGGAGGTACTCGTTTGAAGATCAGTTAATGTGGAAAAGAGTGGTAGGTGCCAAATATGAGGCGGAAGATAGTTGGATGACCAAGGATGTGACTTCACCTTATGGGGTCAGTTTATGGAGATCCATAAGAGAATTATGGGAGGAAGTCAAACTCAACTCCAAGGTGAAAGTGGGGAATGGGAACAAGACCAAATTCTGGAAAGATGAATGGCATGAGTCAGGTAATCTGGAACTCCTCTTTCCAGACATATATAACTTAGTTCTCTCACAACAAAGGACCATTGCGAGAGATTTGGACAACACAGGGGCTAGAATTTCGGTTGAAGACATCTCAATAGTAGGAAGTAATGAGAGTGGCGAATTTCTTAACATTGTTGGAAACTTCAATGGACTCAGTGAAGAGGATGCGTTATGGTGGAAAGGAAGCAACAAAGGTATATTTAAAGTAGGTGCGACTTACGGGTTGATGGAGCAACCAAGTCAGATTCTACTAGCCATGGAGACAAATTTGGAAAGGTAGATTTCTTATAAAGTCTCATGTTTCATATGGTGCTAGCTAAGGAGCGGCTTTGACATAGGATAATGTTATGAAAAGGGGATAACCTTATGTTCTAGATGTTTTCTTTATGGAGAAACATCGAAACTATTAACCATCTTTTCTACACTGCAAATTTACTCAGTGATTATGGAGGGTATTCTTGAGTCTCAAAGGCTTATCTTGGGCTATACTGGGAGAATTCTGAAACCACTAAAAGTTGGGAGGAGGTAAGAGTGCTAGCTAAAGGCAGCGAGATGGAGAATTATCCTGCTTGATCGGTGGGCAACGGAAAGAGAGAAATTCTAGGTGTTTTGAGAGCATAGAGAGCGATTATGCAGAAAGTTAAACTGTTTGCATTTTGTTGTTATGTTTTAGTGCAATCAATTATACTCAAATGAAGCTGTCTATAATTGATGTTTTAGATTCAATTTAGATTTAGAATAGTGGAGTTTTGGAGTTCATCTGTATATAAGGTTTAGTACCGCCCATGTACTATCGTGTTATAATACAAAGTTACCAAGTTTCAAAAAAAAAAAAAAAAAAAAAAAGTCCTTTGGATGAATCAATTGGTTGAAGGAGCGACTTGGGAAGCAGAAGCAGATATAAGTTCCAGTGTGAAGTAATAGTTCCTCTATAATACTCTATTCAGATTCATGTCTTTCAGCTAATTCCCATGTCTAAGTATGCATGCATGTTGATGAAATCAGTCCACCTTTCATGTTTTAGTTCAGAGCCAGTCACTCCATTAGTTTTCATAGTTTAGCTTTAAGTTCGGGGTTTGCAGATCTTTTCCCTACTCTTTTCAACTTATTAAGACTACATTCAAAGATGAATGTTCCCAAGGAGGAGATATTGTAACCCAAAAGTTCTAAAGTCCAGATCAAATATTGAAAGTCTGGAAATTTAAGCCTGCAGAAATTATGGGATTTATGGATGCCATCTATGGGCTGTAAATGGAAGCACGAACGGTAAATGGGATCTGTAGATAAACTTTGGAGATTGGGAATTTAGCCTAAGTTTCACGAGCAAGGAGCACATGTGGTAGATGCTTTCACGGGTCGTAAATGGGCTTGTGGATCAAAGTCTTGAAACTCAACTTTTGTCCGACTTTTACGGACCACATCAACAGCTCATAAATGGAAGTATGAACCATAAATGGGTCTCATAGATCAAACTTCAGAAACCTTAGTCCTGATTTCTACGAGAGGAATCTACGACCCGTACTCCAATCCACGGACCATAGATGGCCCTCGTAGAAATTGTCGATAGTTTTTCCTTCAGGGTTGTTTTGATCTATTCCCACTCTTTTAATTCTTATACTACATCGTTTAGCCTATTTTAAGAGGGATTAAGCGGAACTTAGTCAGCCTAAACCTTCCCATTCACGTCGAACACCCAAATATTAAAATTAGTACATCTTAACTCCTCTCACGCAAGAACTAGGGTTCTTCATCTTCAAGCTTTAGTTTAAGGAATCAAGCTAGGGTCTCCATTCCAGGTGTGTGGAATTTCATCAATGGGTATCTGTTCACTCATTGAGTCCCAAAAAAAATTGAATTTTTCAGATAATGATTTTTATAGCAGTTAGGGTTCTTATGAAAGCATGATTTTCACTATATTTTCCATTCTTCTTCTTGGATAGTTTGATTATGTGATTCCATCTATAAAATCAATACTTCTAAATAGTATTTCATGAATCCTCAAAACAAAATATTTTTCACGACTCAAAACTATGTTGTTTTAGATTGCATGTCACAGATTATCAATTTTCATGATTTAGAGGTGCTTTCAGATATAATATCAATTAGTTATTATCAATTTATTAGTATTCATGAGCTATTCAGAATATCACTTTTATTCAGTTTATTTGCATTATAGTATTATCAATTTAAATTCAATTGGGAGCGTTACTTAGCACCGAGTGAATTTACAGATGAAGGTTCATCCGTTAGTTAGGACCGAGACCTATAGTAGCAATCCATAAGTCCCAAAACTACATGTCACTATAGGATTGTAAGAGTCACCTGTTAGACCATGACTAACTCCTTTATGGACATCAGCTTAGTGGTACCATATTGATCACCCCCCATATCCTGGCAAGGTATATTGGGCCCTCTTTGATGGATTATAGCATTGAACTCCATGCTTAGCAAGGATTATATGTTTGATTATTAGTATCTCCCACAGTCCAGTCTCAGATGTTGCATGACCTTTGTAGTCAGTTATCCCAGTTTTCAGCATTTATCAGTTACATGTTTTACTACTTAGTTATTTCACATACTAAATACAGTATGTGAGAAATATAGGAAAAGAATAGTATTGAATTGCTGTTGTGCTTACATTATTACATTGAGACCCTATTTATAAATACTACAAATACAATCCTTTACCAAGTAGGATACTATTTAGTATTCCTATTTCTATTTCTATTCCTATTCCTATTCTAACAGGATTGTATAAACTTATTCCTATTCTAATAAGATTGTTTAAACCTATTCCTATTCTAATAGGATCGTATAAACCTATTCATATTCTAACAGGATTGTATAAACTAGTGCATACAATTCATGTACCTAGCTTGTTACAAATGTAATTAACACGAGACCGATGAGGGGTTTGGTGAGATATCTGTAAGTTGATCACTCGACTTCACAAAATTGACGGTCAATCTCAATGTGCTTAGTCTTCTCATGAAATACTGGATTTGATGCATAATGCAGTCAATCTCAATGTGCTTGGTCTTCTCATGAAATACTGAATTTGATGCATAATACTGATAAAACACAGAGTGATAAAATTACAGTGTTGAACTTCCCAAACCAAACTTGCAAAGACTATTTCAGACCATAGAGTGACTCACATAATCGACATAAAAGGCTACTAAACTCCCCCTGAGCAACAAAGTGCTCAAAATCTAGTATAAAGTATATGGATCATGTTGGAATCAATAGATGAGTCGATATTAAACAAGAAAGTCACCGAAAAATTGGCTGGAACATGCTCATACGCCAAAGTATTAGATTTGATGGCGGAAACTGGTCACAATCTAAGAAATAAAATTATATGGATAGGGTCGGAGTGATGGCACGACCTAACTAGAAAATATAAATTATATAGGAAAGGTCAGATTAATGGCATGACCCTATTGAAAAAGAGAAATAATATGGGTAGGGTCGGAATGATGGCACAACCCTACGCAAATCAGATTTGAGGAGTCACCGGAAAGACGAATGGAACTATACAAATCAAATCTGAGGAGTCACCGAAAAGACACACGGTGCTATGCAACTCAGATATGAAAAAGTTTGGAAAAATCCATGGTACTACGCAAATTAAATATGAAAAGTAGTCCTACACTGTGCTATGCAAATCCAATATGCAAAAACAAAAAAGTAGTCACCGGAAGGATGACACGGTGCTACACAAATTAAATATGAAAAAGTAGTCACCAGAAAGATGGCACGGTGCTACACAAATTAAATATGAAAAAGTAGTCACTGGAATGATGGCACGGTGCTGCACAAATCAAAGTGAGAAGGATTGTCCAAGCCTTTATAAAGAGTCCACCTATCTCATTAACCACCAATGTGGGACTTTTGTCATTCTTTAACACCCCACCTCACGCCCAATGCTTGAATCTGGTGCGTGGGCATTTTTGATTATGGGGGCCCCAACATTGGGTGAGATGAGCCCTTCTCTGATACCATGTGACAAATATAGGAAAAGAATAGTATGGAATTGTTGTGTTTACATTATTACATTGAGACCCTATTTATAGATACTGCAAATACAATCCTTTACCAAGTAGGATACTATTTAGTATTCCTATTTCTATTTCTATTCCTATTCCTATTCTAATAGGATTGTATAAACTTATTCCTATTCTAATAGGATTGTTTAAACCTATTCCTATTCTAAGGATTGTATAAACCTATTCCTATTCTAACGCATTCAAAGTACTGACCGCATACTCTTCGCATTATATTGTTTTATAATATAGGCTCGAACGTTTAGCATTCAACCCGCGGTTAGTACGACTTCCAATCAGCTCAGCAACATTTTTGGTGAGTCCTCATCTTTTGAGGACAACCTTTATATTTCTTTCAATAGTTAATATTTTAGTTTTCAGACAACTAGAGTTAGTTAGGGGCTTATCCTAGCAACTCATCTTAGTAAAGGCTTTCAAATAGACAATGGCATGTTAGCTTTGTGTTGTTTTCAGATGAACTCGCTTTTGAGTATTTAAGTTTTATATTTCAAACCACTCAGTTATTTTAGTTTAGCTTCCGCATTCAAATAAAGTTATTGTTTACATAAATCATAGTGTCATGCTAGGCCATGTGTTAGTTTGAGTCACTTGTGGCTCTAAGCACTGTGTTACGACTAAGAAGTAGTCTCAAGTCGTGATGGATGGAAATTTGACCATTTAGAAGGAGAGACGGAGGATTTCCCAACATGTATACGGTGCACTGTTTGGGAAGAGAGAAATCAAAGGAGTTTTGAGGACAAGCACCACAACATCTAGAGTTGAAGATGAAATGCTTAATCGCTTATTATTTTGGTGCAAGCACGAAGGTTTAATAGAAGCAGAACATATATTTTTTTTTTATGATAAGGGAAACCCGCAGCCGCTACCCTTTAGGTGCGCACAGGGTAAAACCCCTGCTCCTAGATATTTTTGATGTTTCAGACAACAGTAAGAAGAAACGTAGATAGGAAGGCATCCTTCTATTTGTAATTTGTTTATTATTTTTGGGGGACTATACAATTGTTATTATACCTGTGTTAATATATAGAATGTTACAATTATCAAAAAAGAAAAATGACAACTCTACAACTGTTATTCAATTTTAGTCCTACGGATTTAACTTATCAAGAAAAACAATTAAATCCTATGCATTTTCCTGCAATTTCTTCAGATATAGGTCATTAGAAAATAATATGCTTAAGAGTTAAGACAGTAACTTCATCGGTATTACAGCCAGCTTCTTTTACGGGTGAATAAAGGCACCAACGACTGATATTCAAGGACTGTATGATGACCTGTTGTAGAGATTTTCATATCTTATATCAATAGAAGTGCTAAATGTTCACAATTACCCAAAATTTCAAGCAACGGTATCCCGAAACATCATTTGAGACGAAATTAGCTAGAATGAAGTTTGCCAACCTTGATAATAATGTTGTTGAGTAATGGCTTCATCCAACCAGATCGAGAGTAATTCTCTGAGAAGACTACCATCATTTTTATCTTTAGTTAACATTAGCTAAGGGAAACAGCCTGTGTCGCTACATGTCCTTTCTTCTCAATCAAGTTCTCAGAAAATTGGCATTCTGTTGAGGCAAGTTGTGAATTAAGAAAGTAAAACAGAAATGATGAGTAAAACCTAGAAAAGGAGGAAGCCTCCAGATAACAGATTCTCCTATTCCTTATTTATCTTTTTGCTGCAAAGAAGTTTGAGCAGTTGAATTGGAGCTCTGTCAATGCCAGTCAGAGAGACAAGACAAGAAGCACCGAGTAAAAATTAGAATCTGGAGAAAACAATATCTCTTGATCTTGCTATGGAAACAATATATACATATGGCCTAACGGACATCCTTTCTTAATAGAATAAAGACTTGCAACAACTGGAAATACAAGAGCATTCATGGGGAACAAATCAACGCAGCTGAACAAGGAAATTAACTAGACGCCACCACACGAATTACCACCAAACCTAGAAAATTAATCAGCGACATGGTTTGACAATGAAACTAACATATATAAATGTTATTATTATAATCAGGGTTTCCTCAACTAAAGAGTTATTTCTCAACATATTTCAATTTGATATGTTTAATTTGCCCATATATAGAAACAACAACAGCATGCTCAAAGTAGTCTCACAAATGAGGTTTGGGGAAAGTAGGTTGTACACAAACCTTACCCCTACCTTTGTGAGGTAGAGAAGTTGTAAAGAGAAGTTATCGAAGCAGGGAAAATGTGATAGCAAAATAACAAGATACAAAACAAATATAAATAGTATCACACATTGATAAAGAAACTAAGTGATTACTAACTACTACTACTAATAGACTCCAAGTACTTTGTTCTAGTCTTGCTTAACCTAAAACTTTTAGACTCTAGGATTTGATTTGACCATATATGTGAGCTAGATTTCCAACATGATTAAATGAATGTTTTTTCCCAATGTTATAAAGGAACCATTTAATCCACAAAAAGAGGGATCAAATCCCACCTATGTAATATTCCCCTCTCCTTTCCCCTTCTTCTGGGCACCTCTATAGAGGACCCCATTAAGGTTGTTGTTACTTTCCTTCCAACCTCCTCGCTTCCAAACCCCTTTTTTCCTTTTCCTTATTACCCTTTACAGATCTTAATTTCTGCTTCTTTGTGCATTTTAGGTGCCAGCGATTAGTCTACAATATAGAACCATATACACAATCTTGCCAGACTATTGCAAGTGTTGGTATGAGACAAAACAATTTTTCAATTCCCTCACTCACATTTTACACAATAATATCAATATTAACCATAATTGAAGAGAAGAACCATACAACTTGATAAAGAATATCTTAAAACAATGAATCAAACCAAATGTAACGTGAAAATCACCTGTCTCAGAGATGGTTTCTCCACACAACGCCAACACGTTGTCCTGGCAAGAATGGAGAGTTTCAAACTATTTGATATCAAGCTTCTTGTTAATGAACCCAACTTGAAAGTAAATAGTCCCAGACGATGGGAAATCTACATGGAACTCAAACAGAATGGAATTTGAAAATCACCTGTCTCAGAGATGTTCCTCATCCACACAGTGCCAACGCATTGTCCCGGCAAGAATGAAGAGTTTCAAACTGTTTGATATCAAGTTTCTTGTTGATGAACCCAACTTGAAAGTAAATACTCCCAGACGATGGCAAATCCACACATTTAACCACAACAAGAATCTCTTAACCACAACAAGGCTTCTCGATAAAAGCCCTTGAGGAAGATTGAATTTAGTGAGGATTTGGTATTACAATTGTGTTAGAGTTCGTGGGTAGATTGAGAGATAGGGAAGAAGGAGATAAAGAGGAGGAAGAGAAGAATAGTCAGTTGGATTGAAAACCCCCATTGTTCTTGAAAGAGGAGTGGGAGGGGATATATACTGGAAGTGATGCTATGAGTGGTTGTACATACTGGTAAAATAGTTGTACGATTAGCTGCTTTTTGGAAATTGAACGTTATAAATATGTGGCTCACATTCAAAATTTCTATTGTGTCTTAATAAAATTATGTCCAAAGTGGAATAAAAGTATTACTTGTCATTTCTTATAATTTCTATTGTGTCAAATTCCTTCGTTCCTTTTTATATGTCATGTCTTTCTATAAATAGTTGATTCATAATATTTGTCATTTCATAAAATCAATGCATAAATTACCATATTGTTCCTTTTTACCCTTATACATTTGACCAACTTAAAAAGCTAAATAAATTATTCATGTTCATTGATTAAATTAATTAATCAAAATAAATTAATTCATATTCATTGATTGAAAACTTGAGTTCCTAAAAAATTAAATAAGGATAGAAGGGTAAAGTTACATCATTTCTTAATGTAAGTGCAAAGTAAAAAGGTAACATATAAAAAGGAACAGAGGGAGTAAAAAATAATTCTCTCTCCGTTTTTATTAATTATAATTATCTTAATAATATAGTTGTCTTATATTAGTTATTTATCTTATTAAATCAAGAAAACATTAATTAAATTTTTTCTATATTACCCTTGAGATTAGTTCTTTTTTTAAAGTGTTCATATTTGTTTGTAAATTCCCAAAAGTTTTTTAAGGAGTGAATTAGTAAAATTATATTCTTATTTATATATTTTTAATAGGTGTGTAAAAAGGTAAATGATTAACAAAAATGAGACTGGAGGAATAATAATTGATGGTCAAATATGTTTTTCGTAATTCAACTTTCAAAAAATGTGAAAAAAAATTCATGATCAAACAAGTCCAAAATTAAATGCACAACAAGCGACGTAATGTGTTGGGACTATTAGGTACTATTCCAATTGTCCAAGAATTTGTTTATCCTTTATTAACACCTGAACATGAGTATATATCTTTTCTGAAATGCACACAAAGTTAATGAATGAAAAATCAAATTAGTTCATTCAAAAATTTGTTAGTTTTAGCCATAAGCAACTCATGTGGCGAAAGACTTTTCTATTTATAAGATGTAAGCTCTAGAAATATACCTCAATGACCCAAATTTCTTCGTATTTGAAGGCTATGAGCATGACATTAATGCTCGTCAATGGCAATTCTCTTCTTGATTGATGCAGTCTCTCACGATAATAGTGTTGATTGAGAGATAGAGAAGAAGGGGATGAGAGGAGGAAGAGAAGAATAGTCAATTGGATTCTTGGATTGAAAACCCACATTGTTCTTGATGCCTCCACAGAAAGAGAGGTGTGGGAGGGAAAGTGATGCTACGAATGGTTGTACATAACAATTAGTTGCTTCCTGAAAATTGAATGTTGTCAAAATGTAACTTGGATTAAAATCTCCCACTGTTGGATTGAACGTTATCAAAATGTGGGTGACATTCAAAATTTGTATGATGTCGCACATCCATCAATAAAGTCCCATAAAATTATTTAAAAATAGCACTCTCTCTTTCTATTAATTGATTATTTTATTAAAAATAGTTGTCTCGTATTAGTTATTTATCTTACTAAATCAAGACACATGAATATAATTTAGGAGTTATATTTTATAGGGAAAAGAGTTAGCTATACCCTTCAACTTTATCATTAAAAATCGATATACCCTTGTTATGAAAGTAGTTCATATATATACCTTTATTGTTACACAAATGACTCATATATACCTCTACCATTACAAAAGGAGCTCATATATACCCTTCATCTAACGTTAGTGAAAAAAATTAGTTTTAAATTTATATTTTTGGCTCTTAATTTTTTATTTAAAAAAAATCATGTAGGGTACATATGATTCTTCCAACAAAATTCAAGGTATATTTTAATCTTTTTCATACATAAATTATTTTTTTTACTTCTTTGATTATCGTTATTTGAGTTTCTTATTTTATTTTATTTTCTCTTCCATTCTTTAGTCTAAACAAAAGGGGTAAAAGGTCAAAAATACCCCTCTCAACTTTGTTTTATTGGTTGAATATGCCCTTGCTGTTAAAATGAAGTTATTTTTATCACTGTCATTACTAATTTCATCATTTATTCTCCTCAATTGGATGGAAAGTCCCAAATCAATTAAAATAATCCAATTTTGATTAAAATAATTTTCTCTTTTAATCTGAACCCGACTCACCAAACCAAATGAATTAATATCAAATTTAAACCTCAAACCCATAATCTAATATTTTTTCATCTCCTTCCTCCATTGAAACACCATCCGAGATAACTTGACCCCATTCATGGTGTTTCTTCGCATCGGTTGCTCAAACCCATAGAAATTCTGCATCCTCAACCACCCTTTAGCCCATCTTACTCAACCCATGTCTAAAAACTCAATCTTGAACAAATAGATCGAGCTTTTTGAAAATGAGACAATCAACAAATCAATCAATTAGCTTAAACACCAACAAGTTAAGAGTCGGCTAAACATAAACTATCTCTCGAAATTCCCCTCCATCAATTAGCTAAAACCACAATCCCAAACTAGTTGGGGCCACACTACATGAATCATCCAGATTTGTTCTGCTCCACTCGACCTATTTTCACGCAAACAAGCAAATGGGTATCCATAAAATACACAGAGAAGTGGGAAAACCGAATTAAAAAAACAAATAAAAACAACGTAACTGATGTATAACTCAATGTACATAAACCAACAAAAATGAAAAAAAAAACACTATTAGAGGGAAATAGGAAGCTACTGCCATGATTCTACAAATCGTTTTTGCATAGATGATGATGAGATAAATGAGAAAACACCATGAGAGTATTTGGTGGCGTTTCCTTGTACTCTGGCGACCCCTTGAGCGATTTCAAATTGCCAGCAGTTGCAGCAGGGTTCAAATCGATTTGCACCTATTCATTGGAATCGGAGGAAGAGTAAGAATGAATGGAATGAGGACGAAGGGAGTTGTCCTTCCATCGCTTGATGACTTGTTTTAGGCGGATGATTTTGGTAATCATATGAACTTTTTGATGGAGCAAGAAGAAGCCATTGTTGCTACTTGCTAGTCTAAGCTTTTTTATCAAATGTGTGCACAAGTTGCTGAGAAAGAGAAGAGAGAGGTTTGTTGTTATTTGTTATTTAGTATTGTTCGGATTTGGGTTGGGGTTAAAATAGAAATTTGGGTAATTTCAATTGTGAGCACAAATGATGAGATTAGTAACGACATGGTAAAAATAACTTTATTTTAACGGCAAGAGTGTAGTCAACCAGTAAAATAAAGTTGAGAGGTATTTTTGACCTTTTCCAATAAAAAAATTCAAAACTAATTTTTTTTTGCTATATTATAATTTAAAACTATTTTTCGGCTATATTGTAATTTAGTTTTGTATTTGTAGAAAAAAATTGGGGCATCTATAATAAATTATTATAACACCTCGGACTTCAAAAGAACTAAAGTGAAATTTGTAGAAGTCACCATCAGTTTTTAATTTTTGGTCAACTTCAAACTATCATATGTTTTACCACATAAAGAGTTAGGTGGTACATGACGTATCAAATCGAAGGTCTTTGAGTCCTCCTTCCAACGCCACCAAGTTTGCTTAATTTTGAGCTCGAAGTAAAAAGTTATACCCGTGTGAGTGAAGCCTTTCTATTTAAGGCATTTCATCCGTTTTAGAAAAGGGTATTTTGATCTTTTCCTTTTTTCACTAGGCCTAAAACGTTTTTCTCACCCCAAAGAAGGGTCTAATGTGATTTAGACCACTTTTTCATGTTCCTAAAAACTTAGAGAATTAAAGCGAGGTTTGAAAAAATGGTCAAAAGCCCCTCCAACCTATAGTCGGATTCCCAACTACACACTCATACTTTAGGGTGGTCCTATTACCCCCTTAGACTATTTTAAAATGAAGTTATTTACTCCCTATGTGCTGAGATAGCAAGGAATGTGTAGTTCACTCTCTTTGAGAGAGTGAGAGCAAAAACAAATAATAAAACTTTAACTTTATAAGTGTTTCTTTTATTTCATTATTATTTTTCTACTTTTTTTTTATGTTTCCTTTTATTTTATTTTACTTTTAATGTTCTTTTTCTTCTTTCTCTTTAACAAGAAACACTGGCAACCTTTTCTTCTTTTTCTTTAGCAAGAAACACCAGCAACAACAAAATGGGCTGCAGCGGCGGCTGCACCGTGTGAACTTTACTCATCCACCACCAATTCTTCGTCTTCATCGGCCTTCCACTATGTGAAAACAAACCCATATGAGAACAGACCCATCAACCATCAATTTCGTTGTGAACCACCATTGCCACTTCCTTTGTAGCTTCAAGATTTTTAAAGTAGGAGATGCAGATTCAAGCATAAACACAAATTTAAATAGTTAGGTATTGCATCTACCTTCCTATTTCAGATCTAATAAAACTTTGACTATCAAATATACAATAAATATCGAATAGTACAAAAATCTTACAATATTTTCATTTTAAAGATTTCTACCACCGACTTTTTGGAGCATTAAATTGTTAATGATTTTGAGTGAAATTTCATCAATATCGAGAGAAAAAACAGGAAATGGTGTAGAAATTGAGATTTTGAAGGGTAATTAGGTGATTATTGAAAAAAAATTGGGGATTTTTGAAGGTTGAATCGAGAGAAATTTGGATGAAAATGGATGAAAAATCTCCGGCCGGTTGCTGATGCCATGCTTAGAGATGAAAGAAACAAAATAATTGATTTTATACATTAAAAAAATATATATTATGTGGGGGGCGTGTCCAACACTACTTAATACGAATCTGGGGGTGAGTTATTAAGGGGTTATATATTCTACTTTTAAAATGTTCAGGAGGTAATAGGACCCCCATAAAGTACGAGTGTGTAGTTGGAAATCCGGCAATAGATTGGGGGGGCTTTTGACCATTTTCTCGCGAGGTTTCAAGAGGAGAAAAGGGCAATGTTTCAAGCTTTCTATCAAGAACTGAGGATTTCGCCAAGAACATTGTTTTTTCTAATTATGTAAAGCTTCTCATAGTGATGGACTTAGTCGTCCTCACGCCATACATCTAATTTATCTATGAAATCATTGTATTCGAATAGTTCTTGAGTAGTTCTTTAACAATGGAGGCTGTGAATTCTTGTGTATGGTGAATCTTTAGTAGAAGATGTGTTTCCCAACGGGTTTGTGTTTAATTCCTCATGTACTCATGTTGCATTTGAGGATCAAGGAGAATTTAGGAGGGTTGTGGACCGGTGTGCCACCATAGTGCCAGTACTTTTGGTCAGTAGTTTGGGGCCTGGCGCACAGCGCCAGCAGTGCGCCCCAAAGTTTGGGTCTCGGCAACCCGCACCAGCAGTGCGCCAGGGTCGCCTGGTGTTTTTCATTTCGTGCTTTGTTTCATATGTATTTCTTTGAGTCATGACTACATTCTCTCCTTTGTATTAGCTTCTATAAACTCCATTCACCTTTGAGAATTCCTAAATGTTCAAATCACATGTCTTAATCTACATTCCGAATTAAATTGAGTTTAAGAGGAAAGTTCAGGAGGTCTTTTGAGTCTTTTTGAGGATTCTTTTGTATCATCTATGTTTTGAGAAAGTAAAGATGAGAAATGAGAAGAGATGCATTCATGATTGAGAAAATGATATAAGGGGACTAAGTATTCCCAAAAGTAATACGTTTACATTTAAAAGAGAGAAACTTTGATTTATAAATGAGTTTATGAGTTCAGAGACATTTCAGGTATCACTTCTTTTAAGAGGATCTTTTGAGTATTTACCTCAAATTGAGAAAGAGAATGTTTTAACATTAAGCATGAGTATATATATTTATTAGGAGTAGTATTGAGCATCGATATGAGGATGAGTTCAGACAACTCACATTCCTCATAAACCATGTAGCCAACATGGGTAAAGGATAGTACTTTTTAGACGACTCCTTATTGCTTTTAAGCACAGCTTAGTGGATCCACTTAGTTGAGGTGTTCTATACACCGGCAAGGTATATGACAGTTCGTGTAGCGTGGGCGAGACGTTGTATCATCACGTAGCTATTAGTGAAGGTTGTTGGTTAGAGAATCTCTCAAATAAGAGTAAAAAGTATCTTATTGTATTATTATACATTATTGAGTTTGTATATTCTGTTTTATAATGTTTAAACTGTGCATCTCTTGTTATTACTTTGTATTGGAGTTGAGTTGAGTTGAGGTAATTTCGTTTTCCAACCTTATCATTTCAGTTGTCTATGCTTTCAATTTTCCCCTTACATGCTCGTACATTTAATGTACTAACGTCATTGGACTTGCATCTTTTTATGACACAGATACAGGTATTTGGGTCATCAACATACGCTTCGTTGATAACGTTTGCACTCCAACTAGCTTTGGTGAGCCTCCTTGCTTTCCGGAGGGCTTCACAGTTATTTCATGTTTTGTTAAGTTGTCGGGGGTCCTGTCCCGACATCTATCTTAGTATTTAGAGGCTTCATAGATAGTTAGACGTTGAGTAGTCTCTTTATTTTTCCCCTTCTTGTTGAGATGTTTTTGAGACAAATAATGTTAACATCATAAATATTTCCAAATGTTCATTGAGTTGGGTTTGGTTTAGACTTTAAACTTTAATTATGCAATTGAAGTTCCTATTTTGTTTGAGTAAGTCTTCCGCTGAGTAGTAAGTCAGGCCAAGGGTTCGCTTGGGGACCAGCGACGATTCTCAAGTGTTGGCCATGTACAGGGTGTAGGCTCAGGGTGTGACAATTTTACAAGAAAATTAGTGAAACAAAAATAAATTTGACCGTCAAAATAATAAATTTAAATTATTCATTGAAACAAAAAAGTCAAAAAAAATTACGGTCAAATATGTTTTTAAAATTTTTACAAATTTTAGTAGAAGTTGGATTCCAAAATTTTACGATAAAATATGTTTTTTGTAGTTCAACTTTCAAAAAAAAAATTATGATCAAACGCGTTCGAAATTAAATGCACAAGGAACGCGTAAGGTGTTGGGACTAATAGGTACGATTCCAATTGTCCAAAAAATTGTTTCTCCATGATTAACACATGATCATGAGTGTAAATTTTTTTTGAAATGCACACTAAGTTATTGATCTGAAAAATTAAATTAATTCAGTCAAAAACTATTAGCATTATCCATAAGAAGCTCATATGGTGAAAGACTTTTATATTTATTTGATGTAAGCTTTGGAAATATACCTAGGATTCAAATTTTTTTATATTTGAAGGTTATAAATATGACATTAATGCCCACAAACGGCAATTCCCTTCTTGATTAATCTTCTCACGATAATAATGTAGATTATTATGTGAAGCATTTCTCAATTAAGTTTAAACTTATGGTGAACTTGAATCAATCAATCAATTAGTATTGCTCTAAGCTAAAAGTTGTGAATTCTTATAATGATAACTCTTCAATTTAATTTTTACATTCAATATGAACAGGTTGAACAATCACTCTATTAACAACTATTAGTTGAATCTCACCTTGAAAATATTTACTACGTTTGTTAGTTTAAAGATGATTATGACTTTATAGATTACTCTAAAGTCTTAAATGTAAGTTAAAATTGTTTGTTTGACATTGATTCTCCTAATATCTCTTTCAATCAATATTTTTAAGAATATTTGTGTTAGTTATATAGATATATAGATTTAAGCTAATAGGTCACTAGTTAGTGCTGAATGATTGTTTTTATTGATGATTGCACAAAAAGAACAAATATTTACATTACACGTCATGAAAAAAATTATGAGGTAGGAAAAATGGGGGAAATGAATTACAAGGTTGAAAATTGAATCCTCACCAAAATGATAAAATTTCATGTAATCAACCAACTGAGCTACTAAGATTGAGCTAGCTCAAATTAAAAATTAACAACATTTGTTATTTACCTTACTAAATCAACAAAACATTAGTTACAAATTTTCTATATTATCCTCGCTATTAATTCTTTTTTGAAAGCGTTCATATTTGTTTATAAAATTTTCAAGAAGTTTTTTAAGGCGTGAATTAGTAAAATTATATTCTTATTTATATATTTTTAATACGTGTGTAGACGAATGGAGTAATAATTGATGTTAAAATAAATGTTATATATATATATATATACACACACACTGTTAAGAAAATCTTAAAAAACATGTATATGTAGAAATGCACGTGAATATTTTTATAAAAGAAGTAGTTGATAGTGATACATGTATCTATAAGCCAAATGGATATAATTTAGGAGTTATATTTTATATTTTAAAAAAAGTGAAAGCACATTTGTATTGTTTTTCAATTTTTTACAAATTCTAGTAGAAGTTGAATTCCAAAATTTTACAGTCAAATATGTTTTTCGTAGTTCAACTTCAAAAAAAGTAAAAAAATTTCATGATCAAACGCGTTTGAAATTAAACACACGAGGAACGCTTAAGGTGTTGAGACAATTAGGTACCATTCCAATTGTCCAAGAAAATTGTTTCTCCATGATTAATACCTAATCATGAGAGTAAATTTTTTCTAAAATGCACACAAGTTACTGACCTGAAAAATCAAATTAATTCATTCAAAAATTTATTAGCTTTATCCATTAGCAACTCATATGGTGAAAGACTTACAGATTTATTTGATGTAAGCATTGAAAATATACCTAGGGCTCAAATCTCTTCATATTGGAAGGTTATGAGTATGACATTAATGCCCACCAACTGCAATTCTCTTCTTCATTAATATAGTCTCTCATGATAATAATGTTGATTATGATGTGAAGCGTTTCTCAATTAAGTTTTAACTTGTGGTGAACTTGAATCAACCAATCAATTAGCATTGCTCTCGCTGATCTCAAGTTGTGAATCCATATAATGATGAGCTCTTCAAATTAAAATTTTTACATTCAATATGAGCATGTTGAACAGTCACTCTATTAACAACTATCAATTGAACCTCACCTTGATAACATTTACTACGTTCGTTAGTTTAAAGATGATTATGTCTTTATATATTACTCTAAAGTCTTAAATGTAAGGTAACATTGTTTGTTTGAAATTGATTCTCCTAATATCTCTTTCAATGAACATTTTTAAGAATATTCATGTTAGATAGATGAATAGATAGATACATAGATTTAAGCTACTAATATTGAATAAGCTAAAATTAAAAAAACAATAAAAAAGCTAAAACTAGATCAAACTTTACTTCTAAAATTAGATTAAGCCTTAGATTGTGTGTAGTATGCCTATTGTAACATCTCGTAACTTTATTCTTAGAATTGAATCTTCTGTCATAAGTACATAAGCTTGAATTGTGTGTTGTACTACTTGTTCTTATGTGTTAAGGTGTATTCCTATGTGAGGGAAGTGTATTGGAAGTGGTTTAGGGTCATAAGGGATCTCTAGTACTTAGTTGAGTTCAAAACATTCCTACCGGCTAAGCATGACTCCCGAGGTTTTCAGTGTGAGTCGGTGCGATTAGGCGTTTTAACTTTAAGTTTAAGCCTAACTTTGACTTTAGTCAACATTATGAGTAAACGCGCTTAGATGAATATTCAGTCAACGGGGTCAACTCTGGAATGTCGAGTTTGGTCTAGATTGACCCTTTTTTTGTGTTCTGAGGTTTTCGATATTTTTCCGAGCCCTTTTGTTGTTTTTGACTTAAAATGGCATTTGGGTGTAGGACCCACTTTTTGTCAAGCTGGCCTCGTATGGAAATTTTGACTGTGCCATTGAGTCCAGAATATCAAATTTGGTATGGTTGCATATTTTGTTTGCGTGCACGGGGTTCCGAATGAGTTCGGAGCACCCTGTCGGAGTTTTTAAGTTTTTGGAAAGATAATGCAGAAAAATCTGCTATAAAATGCAGAAATATCAGCAACCATTTTCCAAACCTAAAACCCTCATAACTCTCTCATCTCTCAACCGAATTAGGCAATTCGAAGTGCGGGAGCTTCGTATTTTCGGTGGCTTCACTGTAGAGTGTTCGAAAGTTGTTGGGTGCACGTAGTTTGAGGTAATTTTAAGATAAACCTGACTGTTGTACCTTTTTTCGAGCTTTTGTGTTTGGCATTCTTGTTTTGGGTGATTCGAAGTCCCACATATTGGGAATTGTCGTGGCTTCGTCGTGGAGTATTCAAGGAGTGTTGGGCACCATTAGATCCTTGGAAATTTCAAGTTTAGACTGTTGCATGTTTTCTTTTAAGTTGATTAAACTGTGGTTTTCTTGCATATTGGTTTTTGCTATGTTTTGAGCCTCGAATTGTGTTCCATTTTGGAACACAAGTTCGGAGTATTATTTTGGGTATCTTGACGGAGTCAAATTCGAACAGTTCGGTGCGGGTCCCATGATTTCCATTTTGACTCCAAAATTGATCCGTTTCCATTTGTTGTGATTTTGGTGTCTAAACGACCGTACTAACGTTGTGATCCTATATTTGATAGAGTTCATTTCTATTAGATTGAGCTTAATTGTATAAAAGCATGTCGATTGGAGTGAATTAGGGGTGGGTACCATTTTCCTACTTTACATTGATTAGATACCTCATGTTAAGATCGATTGGCCATATTTCGGGTGTAGTATCATATTAACCGGTTTAGTAGAGTTGCATGTTTATATGCTAAATGCTATTGTATGCTTGTATACTATGTGTTGTATGTTTGCTCGTCCTTAACCATAAGTATGATGTCCTTAATCTAAGTTAGGGTACCATTGCCTTAGACTTATGACACGTGTGGGCTAGATAGCCTTACTTTCTGCCGACGTCGTTCAGATGACTTAGCTCCTTCTAGACTGGAGTAGAAGACTTGAGTCTGATAGTTGAGCCTTAAATTAGGTGTTATCACTGCTTGCTGCACTTCTGTATCTTCTTCCTCTAATTTTACGATTTCAACTCGTTCTCGAAGGTTTAGTGCATCACTAGAGCCGTGGGATTGAGATAGTATAGGCTTGGAACCTTTTCTGTGATTTCTTAGAGTGGACAGTGTTCCATGGTAGTTGTTGTTGGATTGGATCCTATTGGAGATACCATCACCCCAGGATTGTTCATTTTAGCTGGGCTGGGAGCGTATCGCTGGCTGGGTAGACTTGATGATTTTAGCGATCGCCCCTGGGCCTCTCTTTCAAGCTGGGTTGGGAATGTGTTGCTGGCTAGGTGTCCCCGAGTCGCTCTTTCTAGTTGGGTTGGGAGCTGACTCCATGGTAGGACGACTCGCGATATCAACCTCACCCTCGGGTCCCTCTTTCTAGTTGGTCTAGGAGTGGACTGTTTGGTAGGGTGCCCCCTGGGGTCCGTTCAGGTTTTATTTAAACTTGCACACGAGTGTACCTTCTGGACTTATGGGGGTCCAATTAGGTTTAGTTTAGTTGTACTTAGTTTGTTTCTGGTATGCTCGTGTGCTTCCTTTTCTTATCCGCTTTGACCTCTCTGTGTCTAGATTCTATCCTTTCTTATTGTTTTTTTACCCTTTTTGCACAGTCGGCCTTTGATGCCTACTTAGTACCTGTTGTTTTGGTACTTATGCTATGCTCTGCATCTATTTCATGATGTAGGTCCCAATACCAGTTACCAGCTGTGAGTAGTTCCAGCCTTCTTTTGCAGCTGTGATTCGGAGACGAGGGCGAGCACTTGGCGTTTTGGGTTTGTCTTGTCTCCTTCTTTTGTTTTAGCTAGTCTTGTTGCTTTTGAGACATGCTTTGTTGTGGTCCGCTTTGGGACTTGTACACTTTATTAGATAGTTTTCTACTAGTGACTTCTAGGTTCTGGGAGGGATTCTGTATATATTTATTTTGGTTTGGTTCCACCTTGTTGTCCTTGTTTAGATTATTATTTTCGCTAGTTTCTGCCCTTACGCTCATTGCTTGATGTTTGGGGTTACGGGTTGGCTTACCTACTAGTAGGGTATAATAGGTGCCATCATGATTCGAGAAATAGATTCGTGACTTAACAAGAAAAAGAAGAGGAGCAGATCGAATTGCAAGAAGAAGAAAAAGAACAGGAGAAGCTGGAAGAGAAAGTAGATGAAGGAAGTGATGAAAATCTAGTGAACGTGATGGGTATCGTGATGGAGCTCAATGATGAGCTAAATGATGGTGAGTAAGACAACTGATTTGTGAAGTTGGTTTAAGACAATTGGTTTTTGAAATGGTTGGTTATTTGTGTTGATGATAAGACAATTAGTTTTTAAGATAATTAGTTTTTGGTGGTTGAATATTAACACAATTGGTTTTTGAAGTGGGTATATGATTAAGACAGGTGGTTTTTTAAATGGCTTGTTTTTGGTGGTTGATGATTAAGATAGTTGGATCATGTAAATGTTGTCAGTTATGGACTTTAAATTGTATATATAATGCACTATCCTATCAATTCCAAAAACACTTCATTTTATTAATAGATTGTACTACTATATGAGTAAAAGATATAATATTGTACTACTTCCCTGTTACACATTTCCAAAAAGCAACCACTAACAACAAATCATACAATATAGGCCTTTCTCTTTTTCTTCAGCCAATATCAACTTTTGTTTTAGTTGATCCCTATATTTTTCGGTGTCTTTTAGCAATCCTTTAAAGTGATCTCTCAGCTCTTCGGCCTCTTTGAATAAACTCAATAGCAAATCCCTATTTTCTTCGGAGTTTCGAAACCTTTCTAATATTTGAAATTTGGTAACGCCTTGAAAATTTGATGTCTCGAGTTACGAACTCAATTTTGATGAGCTGTTCATTGATGAATCATTTTCAAGCCACTTAAAAAAAAACATGCACCAATTGCACAGTTAAAGAATTATTGACCTGCATTCGTATCGGTGTGTGACGTCCTCAACATAGCTAAATTACCACAATGACAAATGTAAGATTTTTTTGCATTGGATGTTTGAGATGCTTGAGACATAATAAAAAGAGATGTTTAAGTATTATAAAATAGAATAGGATGGAAAAGTTCATGAATTCTTCTTTTAATACACTAAAAAAAATAAATGTTACCGTTGAAAAGTAGCAATTCGTACTTTGTTACCGTTGTAAAACTGGGATAATTGAGTATTGTCACTGTTGGTAAAAATATATAGATAATTAAGACAGCCGATATTTTTTCATGTGCTTGGTTTAGATTGTACCAACGACATCTACACTTCAACACTAATAAGGTAAATACGGGTTGATATCATGATCCATAAATGTTCTGTACTGCACCTACTAGATTATGACGCTTAAATATAGACTACAGCTAGTATAATTTAAAAGGGAGAATGATTAACTAATAATAAACAATATTATTGCAATTTATTAAATTAAATAAGTTTAAACAAGTAACGTAAAGGTCCAAATACATTGGAGGTGGAGATAAATGATGTATGAGAAAGAGTTGTAGCTATACAATGAACATCTTCAAACTATTGTGTGAAGAATGCACAAGTATGAATGAGGAATTGTTATGTGTGGTTATACAATCAACATCTTTACAACATATGCATGTGATCATGTATGAGTCTATATAAATTGGGGTGGCAATCAACAATGTGTGGTTGAACAAGTGACATCCTCACAACATACTTATGTTTTCTCAAACATTATTCTAAGGATGTTTATTGTATAACCACAATTCTTCCTCGTACATCACTAATTACCACACCCAATTTATGTGGACTCTTACATGATCATATGACTTGTTTAAACTTATTTAATTGGATAAATTTCAAATATATAATTTATTATTAATTAATTGCTGTCTTTTTTAAATTCTACTAGTTTTGGTCTATATATAAGTGTCAGATTCTAGTTGGTGAAGTAACGATAATGCGTTAACATAGATATAAACCCGAATATACCTTACTAAAGTCAAAGTGTAAATCTCATATGTCATACATACACCTTACACATATAGATGTATCGATTGTATAAAGGGTTTATATATTTTTTAATGGTAAAATCTATATTTTTGAAAATTCATTAAGGATTCATTTGGTAGAGTGTATATGCAAATAATGCTTGTATTAGTTATAGTTGAATTAGTCATACTTAGATTATTTCTTAAGCATTGTTTGATTTGGTGCATTAAAAATAGTCACAAATATCATTCTAATTCATTCTAATTCTAATTCTTAATCATATTCTAATTCATGCATTAGAATCATTGCATTACAAATACCATGAATTTTCATATATATAAACAGTGTACAAAATGTATGTCATCTTTTGATTGATCCATATTAGATCATGAGTAATTACGATAATAGATGACAATAAATTGACAAAAATGCTGGCAGTTGCTTGATTACAGTAGCAAAAAAAAAATAGAAGCTCGATTACAGTAACAAAAAATAAACAGTAGCTTCATTACAAACACAAATTCAATCAAGCTTGTTTAAGATTTATTGTTGTTCACACATGTAGTTCTCTTGTGTCCCGTTCTCTTACAAATTGAACATTTGTTCCTTCTCTTGCTCTTGAAATTCTCACCGATGCCTTTGACACGTTTTCTTCTGTTTCTTCCAAGCTTGGTAAGGCGGAAGAATGCTCACATTAAGCAATTCTTATGGAACACACCATTTCGACCTGAGAGGGACAACATTAATAAAATCCATGTATGCAAGAAGGTACGCTTCAACTTTATACAAAGGCGAAGAATACTCATAGATGCTCATACCATACTCATTGCGATGCTTCGATCGCAAAACGGCCATCGCGTGAGCACAAGGTATCTTGATCAAGTCATATTCCCTACATGAACATGACTTTTCCAGTAGGTCCATATAAGCAATAACACCTGCACCGAACACAGTAAATTGATTGTCGTCCCCGATTATATTCTCCACATACAAGGACTCGCCCTCTATCATTTTTTCTCTTGCAATTTTTTCCACAACCGGCACCATTTGATTACTCATTGATTTGAGGATATATTCATGCCTCTCCCTAAACAATTCTCCAAACCTCTTAGCAATTGAATTAAATATAGATGTCACGGGATACTCTCTTTCGTCTATCAACCTAGCATTGAGTGACTCGGCGATATTTGTGGTCATCACATCATTTCTATTGCCAGGAAAATATGCCCTACTCCACTTCTCAAAACCAATATCATGCTCAAGGACAACGGCTGAAGCGGGGCATTTGTTCTTGAATTCTACAAAATGATTGTCAAACTCATCCAAAGAATAAGTCTTTGCCGCATTGTAGTAAAGATAAAGATAATCTCCACAATGATGATTTATGCGGAGATTTTCACTGAGGTGCCTCATACAATATCTGTGATGAGCATGATTGTAAACGTTCACAATATTGTTGGCGATACTCTTGTGTCTATCGGAGATAAAACACAAATCTGGTTTATCGACCACACTCTCCTTCAATTTCTCAAAGAAAAATGTCCAAGATGCATCATTCTCTTTGTCCACGACACAAAAGGAAATCGGATAAATATGATTCTCTGTATCTTGTGTAACAGTTCTCAACAACACGCCCTCGTATTTACTATGTAAATGAGTGCCATCAACCACAATTACCTTTATCATGTTGGTAAATCCCTTAATGCAAGCACCAAAGGCCAAGAAATAATATATGAACCTATGACTATCCTCGTTTACCATGAGACAATAACTAGAACCAACATTAAGTGTCTCGAACATGTAAGAAAAAAGCGGTAAGCATGAATATCCGTTCTCCGCTGTCCCTCTGACCATTTTCTTAGCAACCACACCACCCTTCCAACATTTTCAATGCTTGGACTACAATGAAAAGAATTAAACATAGCTCTTTGAATCTCTTTAACATTCGGACCCTTGCCATCACGATACATATTTACACAGTGAAGCAATCACTTTGATTGAAATTTTTCTATGGCTATTGTTGGCATGTTCAACGCCACAACTACGTTCGCCAATGTACTTATAGATACGAAATCTATCCGAACACTCATATTTCCTCGCCGCAACATCCGTGCACAATTGTGAGATACACATTTCACTTTTAAGTATTTAGTACAACTCTTCACAGTAGCAAAATCAAAAGACTTTTTTTGTCGCTGCTTCGGCTAATAACAATTGCAACTCATTCTTGTTACTGAAAGTTTGGTTTATACATAAATTAGTTCCATCGGAGAAGGAATGATTGGATTGTGATCCCAATTCCTTTTGTATTTGCATTTCTTCACAACATTTGAGTTCGGGATCTTCCACATCTACCGGTTGATTTTCCACATTAGTTGGATCATCATGTATATTCATTGAATGATCACCCAAGCTCTTATTTGAATTATCACCCAAGCTCTCCTTTGAATGATCACCCAATCTTTCATTTCCAATTGACTCATTGTCGCCAATAAATGAATTTGTTGGTTCAATTGGAGGCCTCGCATTGACGTTTATCCTCCATATAGGCCTAGAGCCGTCAATACCAATATCTAACATGTACAAGCTCACGTGCCTATCATGTTTTATGAATGTGGGATGTATTTTTCCCCTCCCATTCATTTGATAGCTAATCACCAAGTCATTTGGCTTGCAAGTTAACTCACCGGCCTCGGTTACGTTTGCAATCATATCGTCATATGAACCATTGCGACGCAACACAATGGGCACTGTCGTCTTACTAAAAGATTTCCAATTTCAGCTTGTGGGAGTCTCCTCCCATACTCCCATACTCCCATATAATCACCACCAGCAACAACAAATTTAGTAACTGCCATTATCGATTGCAAAGATATATACTAGATTACAGTATCAGTCGTTAACAATCGATGAAGTTTGACATCCATACAGAAATGCGACTGAATGAGATCGTGGTTCAAAATACAGCTCCTTCAATGGCGAAACAGATCTTTAATGCTTTTAAACTACTAAAATATATCCATAATGAGTTATCAAGTGATTATTATGGAAGATTTCTCAAATTTCTCAAATAGCGGAAAAATCATTTTGAAGCTTGGTTTTTGAAAGAAAATAGAGTAAAAATGAAGATGGAGTAGAAGATGATGATGATATTACCTTGAAAATGGATACGGAAAACTCGCCGGGATAGTCACTTTCGATAGTAGCAAAAGCAAGTTGCTCTCTTCTTTCCAGTTTGGTTTTTTTCTTTGTTTTTAATATAACTTTTAAAAAATGCAAATAGATATATATTATTCCAAATTAGTTGGAAAAGAAAAGGGACCATAGTGGAGATATGAAAACCTAGTGAGGTCTTTTGTATGTGCCAATTAGGGTACATGGATGATGTCATTAATAGTGGCTATTCCACAAATTGTTCAAGACTTTTGTCTTAATGTTCAATTAAGTTTGGAGAGTGGCTATTTTGCCAACTCTCCCACTAGAGAATGTCCAATATGCTGAGTAGCCATCTTTTATGCCTAACAAGGTCCATAACAACCAAATATTTACAAAGGAACGTTCTACGATATCCTAATGCAATACTCCACGACATGCTCCTACTCAAAATCAATGAATCTAAACATACTTTAACATATAACTACATTATTCTTTCTTGATTTTAAATAAAGACAATAAAGCTTGTGCAAGTTAGTCATAACAATCTGTTGGGGGATGGAGAAGATTATGGCATTGGCCTGCATTACTCGATACCATAAACCCATTAGGCATTCTACAATAAAAATGGGGTAAAGGGCAGGAATTATAAGTTGCAACAGCTTAATAGAAAACCCATAAATTAAAAGGAACCCCAATTGCAAAAATCGACCAAGAAATCAGAAAATACAGCTTCTTGAATTCAATAGATGAAAAAACTATGACACAAAGAAACAGCAAGAAGTGGCATTGGCCTACATCACTTAATACCATAAACCCATTAGGCAATTATACAACAAAAATGGGGAAAAGGGTAGAGAAATCATAAGTTGCTACAGTTTAATATAGAAAACCCATCAATTAAAAAGGAATCCAAATGCATAAATCGACCAAGAAATCAACATAAGAATTTTCCTGAATTCAATAGTTGAAAAAACGATGACATAAAGAAGCAACAAGAACTGGCATTCGCCTGCATTACTCAATACCATAATCAGGCAATTATACAAATGGGAAAAAGGGTAGGGGAATTCCAAGTTACAATAGCTTAATACAGAAAACCCATAAAATCAAAGGAACCCAATTGCAAAAATCGACCAAGAAATCAGAAAATACACTTGAATAGTTGGAAAAATGATGACATGAAAATGGAAAGAAACAAGAAGAAGTTGAAATTACCTGGTGTGTAAAGAAGCAGTAAGTGAGGAACTAGTCATTGTACAATTGACAACAAGCAAGCTGCAAAGCACGAGGTTGAAGAGTCAAATTATCCGGCCAGGTTGCCTCTTCAATGACCTACTGGGTGGCATATCGGTCGGTCCGGTTCGATTTGGTTTTGAAATTTATTGGTTTTTGTGGAATTTGGGAGGTTCCGATCTTGTTTTAGCTTTTTAGTAAAAGTTAGTTCTTGTGGTTTTCACGAATGCCAGGTCAAGGAGACCTCCGATTCATGTTTTAACGGTTCCATTGAGTCTGAAATGTCTAGCATAATTGATTTGCATCTATGGTTTGTGTGTACGGGGTTTTGAACGAATTTTATGTGTGCTGAATCAACCCTCCGCGATCGTGGAGGGGTGCCCATCTTCGCAGGAGGTCAAAACCTCCACATTCGTTGATTAGTGGACGTGTTCAAGGAGTTCATTTATGAGTTGTTTGGCTGTATTCACGAATAGGTTTCCGCGTCCGCGAAGGACCCCTGACATTGTTTAAACCCAAATTTCAGGATTTCTTCCCCATTTTCATTTTTGGAGATTTGAGAACTTGGTGGAGGCTATTTCAATCATGTTTTTCAAGATGAAATAGTTAGGTAATGTTTCTTAACTCTAAACCTTGAATTACCCATTATTATTATTACTATTGAATTTATGAGTTTGAATCAAGATTTTGGGTTTATAAATTGGGGTTCTTCATGAACTTGAGTTTTGAAGTAAAAGTGAATTTGTGAACTAATTTTGAGTCATTTTTAGAAATGGTTTTCACCAATGATTTCCTAAAGCCTTGAGTAATGTTTTTAAGTATTAAATTTTGAATTTAAACCTTACTTTTGGAATTGGATTTTGAGTTGATTAACCTATTTTTTTAAAAAAATTAATGTGGGTATTGTTGTTTCAGGAAATTTAGTGTGAATACTTAATTTTTATAGATTGTATGATTTTGAAAGTAATTCGAAAGGGGAAGACTCAACTCTTGGAGTGATTATTGACTAGTTTAAGGCAAGTGATCACATTAACGTTGTATTCTAGTAGAATTTGTTTATTCCCTTCGTTGTTTGCGTGTTGGGAGTACTGCGGATGAGGTGAAGCGTTCATTCTCTACTTGATAAATCTTAATGAATAAAAAGGGGCTGAAATGAAAAGGCTATGTGATGAATATGATGATGTGAATTGTCTAGTTATGACCCTTATTAATTGATCGATGAAATGCTTGATAGCATGAATGTAGACTTGAATTGCATGAATTGTTGTCTCTGCCATGTGGTGTGATATTGCTTGTGTGCATTGATTGTTGACCACCATGATGAGACATGTGATGGTTATGATGTCGAGGTCATTTTTGGAATGTGTTATGATGCCGAGGTCATTGCCGGCGAGTGCTATTATGTTAAGGTCGTTTCCGACTAGTGAATTGATATAAAGCCGACGGGAAATGGTTATGGCAAGTGAAGTGATATAAAGCTGATGGAAAATGGTTCTGGCTAGTGATTTGATATAAAGTTGACGGGAAATAGTTTCGGCAAGTAATACTGTGCCGATGAGAAATGGCTCCGGCAAAAGATTGATTATTGTGATTTGATGCATTTTGATGTTTATGTGTGACTTGTTACGTGTAATTGATCTAGTTGACATTGAGATTAACTTACTTGATTCGTTGGGTTGTTGAATTGTGACTATTGAACTGTGATTATTGAGCCATGTTAATTGTGCATTGTAGAACTGTTAGGTTGTGTTGTTTTCTGTGTAGGTTGTAGTTGGATGAGGTTTGGTTGGAGTGTAAGGGGTATTTGATTTCTAGTTAGATGCTTTATTTTGTAGGTTGCTTGTTGGGTACCATGTTGTTGGTACTCACCCATTGCTTCTATACTTGTGAAGAGTCTGAGCCTGGACCCCCGTGATCTTTTTCTTCTTCGGATTTTGAGGCTTGTGAAGGATTTTGAGAAGTAGTTGCATATCATATGGTGGTTCATCTTGCTCTTTTACTTTACGCTTTGTTGTATTTGAGAACAAAGACTGGGACTTGTACTTATTTCTTAATTTCACAATTTATGTATTTAGTGGCTTGAACACATGACAACCAAATTTTGGGGGGTTTAATAGAAATAATAAGTTTTCTGCTATATCTTGTTCTTGCTTTATCTTTCTGCATTTCTTTCGTTTTCGTTGGATTGAGGCTGACTTGTTTTAGTGAAAATAGGCAAGTACCATCACGTCCATTTTTGAGTCGTGACATAGAATTTTTCTAATATAGTAGTAAAGTAGTAAAATCATTCTCAACTTAAGTGGACGTTTATTTGAAAATAAATATGTTTTTAAAATGAAAAAATGATATTTGAAAATTCATGTATTTAACAAATATACTTCTATTCCTCTATACCTTAAGGGATTGTTTGGTAGCTGGATAACTCAAAAGCTAATACATGAATAACTTGATTATTCATGTATTAAATTTATATCATGTCTAGTCTGTAAATAAGATAAAAATTATTCATGTATTAATTTATACAATGTTTGTTTGGTAGGTTTTCTAATGTTGTATAAAAGTTATTCATGTATTAATTTCATACGATGTTTGGTTGTGTTTTTTTTTTTTTGTAATCTTGTATAATTAATATTTACATAACTTATGAGGGAATTTATGCATAATTTATGCAAAATAGAAGGTGGAATAAGTTATCTGAGTATTAGTTATACATGTATTAAAATAGTAAATTACACATTTACCCTATCAATATACTTTTAAATGTATATTAATTTACAACAAATCAAATCATTAATTAATACATGTAAAAAAAAACACTACCATTTTTCTTTGATTTTTTTGTCTTATTAATTGCTTATTTACTTTAGTTTGTTTGCTTAATTTCTTGTTAATTGTTTTCTTTGAATGTAAGGCAAAAACTATTAATTGTAATTAATTTCTTTGCTTAGATTCTCCAAACGCATTGTCAATACAAATAATTTTTTTTTAGTTACTTATTATCTACTTTAATTTAAAATTATTTAATTTCTTAATTTTTGAATCATATTCAATACAACTTACTTAATTGTTTTTAGTTATTTGTTATTTACTTTGTTGTTTTTAGCTACTACTATCTATTTAATTCTAATGTGTTATTGATATAGTTGTTTATTTAAATGGGTATAATAAATATAAGCTCAATAAACATTTTTTAAATTAATAAATAAAAATTAGTTCACTAATATATTGTGATGCCTACATAACTAAAATATGCACAATTAAATCTTGTATAATTGAACTCTGCATAAGTAGTACTTGCATAACTAATACCTACATAACTAATACCTACATAACTAATATCTCCATAACTAATACACACATTACTAATATCTTGCATAACTTGATCAACTACCACACGACCCCTTATCGACCTGTTCCTTTTGGCATAAATTTTGTAACATTTAAAGTTTAAGAAACTTAGGGTTGACCATGGTCAACTTTAGATCTAGACGTTCTGGATTAGTGATTTGATAATTCCAACCGGTCTAAAATGTGATTTTTAGTCTATCCACATATTTGATTTGTCTTTTGTGAGATTATAAACAAATTTCGAAGGTTCATTCAGAAATTTTAGAAGCTAGACAAATATTATCAACTAGCAACTTGTGCTTATACACTCTTCTTTGCAGTTGTGAAGGGTCAACCATGATAGAAATAATAACTATACTTTCTGTGTTAGCAGATGTAATTATATTTAATTTGGACTAATAAATTTATTTAGTTGACTAACTAAATTCTCTAATTTAATTATCAAACAATAAAAAAGTTTATTCATTAATAAAAATTGAAACACTTGTAAGTGTTTGATTCCCTAGTTCATTACTAAGTCGGTAGTAAATTGATCACATTAATATATTCATGACAACATAGAACTTAAATTCATTATCAAGAATGGACAGATTTCATTTTGATCAATCTTGTATATAACTCTACAACAATTTAATCATACATTACATTAATATATTCATGACAACATAGAACTTAGATTCATTATCAAAAGTTGACAGCTTTCATTTTGATCAATCTTGTATATAACTCTACAACAATTTAATCATACCTTTCAATCACTTATGTAGGCCCATGGATACCAATACAATAAATAACTTGTCAATTACATGATAATATGTCATGATCCAAAAATAGACGTGATGACACTCATCTCATTCCACCAAGACAAGTCAACCAAAAATCTAAATAATACGATGTAAATGCGGAATATAAACTATCAATAACATAAATGTAGATAACTTAGTCAATCTCATAAATACCCCAAAACTTGATTGTCGCGTGTGCAAGCCACTGTATTACAACTGAATTGAAAAAAATACAAGTCTCAATGTCTTTGTTTCTAGAGTAGAACAAGAACACAAATAAGGAACAAGAGCGCATGCTAAAGTGACAAGCAGCTACCTCTCAAGTCCCCACAGAAAAGGCTTAGATGAAGTAGAGAAGAAGAATAATCACTTAGATCCGGTCTCTTAACCGATACAAGTGTAGAAGTAAGGAGTGAGTATCAAACAACACGATACTCAACAAGCAAACTACTAAAAAGGTAAGGAAAAATAGAATATGAGTACTCCTTTCATACCTCCTCCACAAACTACAATGTGGAGGTCAATCACATAACCAAAGAACCTGTAAAACAATTTCAAAGAAAAGTTGAATTACTACTTATTTTCTTTTAGCCCAAATATAACAAAGATTTTGTTAGATACTTCTGATGTTTTTAACATATTCAAATTCAAAATGCAACATAATTTTAAAGCGCAAAAACTACATAGTACCAATTCAAATTTAATTAGTATTTAACAGAAAAACTAAATAGGACTTACCGTTTCTTTTCATGATCATGTTTTTTATAACTTTTAGGATTTTCGTAGTTACTATATTCCTTATTCGGCTACTTTTTTCTACCATAATCCCACAATAATTTGCAATATCTCAAGCATATTACCTAAATTCCACACTTATCAATAGCGGCTAATTTTTTTTTATAAAAAAAAATTGTAGGAGTTGGAACTAGGCTTGGACTTGGGCTTCCCTTTTGTTTTTGTTTAGCTAAAAGACATGTGAATTGAGACGAAGGGTGGGCTATGGGAGGTTTTTGTGTCAAATAAGTGTAGTTTTTCCAATTTATAATAGTTCACTTAATAAGTTAATAAGATATTAATCATATGTTTTGCAATATATTATCTTGGATATTGTTGTGAGACTTTATTTATTAATATAAAAATTTGAGTAGTTTGTGACAAAGTTTTAAAATATTTCAGTTGCAAAGTAAGTAATTTACCCTAAAAAGTCTTTTGGAACCTAAATTTTAGCACCCTTAAGTTCCCCAACTAATTGTGCCTCTTTACTTAATAAAAAAAAGAAGAAAACTTGTTTCTTAGGAGATGTAGATTCGAACACTTCTTTGTTAAGCCAAGTGTTAGCACAAACTTATTCATCAATATTAATAAAAAAAATTCGATTTATTTGTCTAATTTTAATATGACACAAATTTTAAGAAAATAAAGACGACATGCCTCACATACAAGTCTATCAATTGTACACCTTCACATGTTTAAGGTGAAAAAGTATCATCATTCATCTTGATAGCTTTCATGTGATTTAATGGAACTCGCTACAGTTGGATCAATATTTGAATTTGGAGGATGTGCCTATGACTAGTTAGAAAAGTAGATTCTAAAATTGAGGTACAAAGAGACAACTTCAGGGAAATGCAGTGGAAACATTCGTTCGATGGAGGAAGACACCTAAAAACCTGAGCTATGCAACACATCCTCATCCTTTTTTAATAGTTCAGGTCCCTTCTTTCTCTGTACATTCGAGGACGAACGTATAATTTTTTTGTATTTTTTGCATGTTTTCCTTGTTTTACCCCTTCCCTTAATATTTGTATGTCATTTGTAACCTACGAAGATTGTTGACATGATTCGAAAGGTGATCGGACGAATATTGAATGAGTTTTTTGATTAATGAGTTCAAAATCAAATTAAGACAGTTCTACAAAGTTTGAAGAACATATATCATTTAGTTGGGTAGTTGGTTAGACCCTAAGGTGCAAGGGTGGAGCTATGCATTCGCGAGGGTGGTCAGATGAACAAATATTGATACTTTTGGATATACATTAAATGTTGAACACTCTTGACATAGTAAAGGAAAATGGCCCAGCGGCTAAGGCTGTACAAACTTGCTTTAGTGCTTCAAGTTCGAGCCCCAGTTTGGGTGTTTAATTTTTTTTTTTTGTTGTTGTTGTTAGCTTTCTTCACTTAAAAGGGGCAAGAGTTAGGCTTTTGTGGCATGGGTTCGAACCCAAGCTTAGGCGTTTCATTTAAAAAAAGAATGGTTCCGTTTTTGTTTTAATAAAAATGCAAGATTTAGGCTTTTTCTTCAATTTCTTTTTGGTTACGTTTTTTCTTTGCTTCTACTGCTACATCGCATAGGTTGAAAGCATTTTCGACAATGAAGATTATCAAGAATGAGTTGCGAAATCGAATGGATGATGAATTCTTAGATGGTTGCATAGTGCCTTATGTAGAGAAAAAAAGTATTTAAAGATGTTTCTAATGAGTGTATTATGAAAACGGTTCAAGAGATGAAGTGTCGTCGAGTGCAATTGTAGTTACCACTTTACATATTTTGATGAGCATGAAACTATCCGTCAATATTTTTGTCCTACTTCATCCTCTTTAGTTTATCCATTGATATTTTGTAAGTTTCCGTTTTGAGAATTTTCATTTTGGATAGTTGGTTCATTTGATATTGAACAGGTAAAGGTTATGAACAACTTGGAGCACTATGTAGAAATCAATAATTGAGGCATGCCTATTTTGTAACCACTCTTTATAATCTGACCAACAAGGTTTCTTTTTTTACTTGTCCTAAAGTATGAAGACCCTTTACGAAAATCCTAGTTCCGCCATTGCCGAGGTGTTTAGGGGTATTCAGGTCATTTGTATATTTAGTTTGCAAGATTCTCAATAAATTCGGAGAGTCCTTTCAGGAAATTTAGAGTTTTAACAATTGTTGATTCCAGTTGTTAATTAGTGCATGTACACCTTTCTTTGTGATCGTGAAGGTTTGGCTGCCTTTGTTATGATTATTTTTTAACTTAATTAATCAAAACTTTTATAATTTGGCAATTATTTTATAACTTGATAATTATTTTGAAAAATAAAAGAGTCACCAAGAAACAGTCTTATCAAATTCTAAAAGACTCAATAAAAAAAATCTTTTGAAATTTAAAGATCCGGATAAGGGTGGTGACACTTAAAAGAAGTTCAGCACTTATAAACATGTGGTTTACCCACAAATCTTTTATATAGCGAAATCTAAAACTTAAAATATTTGTCTGTTTTAACTTAAAGAAAGAGATAAGAAAAATCTCGACTTTGATTTTAAAGAAAATAACGAATTCATTTTAAGAATTAGAACAAGTGGTGTGCATTATGAATTGAGATCCGAGAAAATTATTCCATAATTGAAACAAAATAAATGAGACTTTAAATAAAAATATAACAACTTCAATAGACATTCAGCTAGAGTTACAACTTACAACTAATAAAATTCAATAGGTACACTAATAAACTAATTTAAAAATTGCAACGAAAATGAAGTAATTAGATGCAATATATTTGAAATAGTGACTGATTAAAGTAAAAGACTAAGGAAAAAAAATCGGTTGGCAAATTTAGATCTTGACAATTGGTCGAGGTTATTTCTCTCTATATTTTGTACTCTCATATTTATAGTGGATTGCTCATCTCCTTTGTGGATATAGGTCGATTGATCGGACCACGTTAAATCTGTCTTTTGGTATATTTCTCATTTGTCTTCTTACTCATGGTCTTTCGAGGTTTGCTTTGCTAGCTCCTGCATTACACCTAATTATTTTCGATCCTAACAGAAGGTAGAGGAGTGTACGGAGACTAATACCACTACCTCGTGGAGATAGAGAGGTAGTTTGCGAAAGATAATTGGCTCAAGTGGATCAAACTCAAGTAGATGAAGAAGAAAACAATGATATCATTAATAAGAAACAAAAGAACTCAAAATTCATACCCGTCCAAAGGTTAAGGCACTTTATCACAATAAATGATTGCCACTTTATCAACCCTTTAACAAGATAAAGTTGGAACAAAGTGATGACTTCTAGCAAGCTGGTGGTCAGGCATATTCAAATAGAGCACAGGAAGAGCTGATTTAAGACAAACCATACATATTTTATGAAAGCTTTAGTTAACCAATCATTGGATAGGATAAAACGAAACTATTTACAGGGAATTGGCACTTAAGCTAATAACATATTGAATGACACATGTAAGTATTCTACCACTAGATACAATCCAAGAGGAAACAAAACTTATCATACAGATAGGAACATGCAAAGATAGGACACTGTATGGAAACAAATATGCTAATACATCACAAGAGTAGGAAATCATGCTTCTTTATAGGCAAATTTGAACCAAAGGGAGGAGACTTAAAAAAAAAAGAGGGGCGGACAGCTTTGAAAATAAAACCTACACTTATAAACAACCTTTTCAAATTATTTCGATAAGACACCTAGGTGACGGAGCAATTAGAAGGAAGGGGCAATCAAAAACAGGATAGATTAGTCATTTGTACATGTATTTCTTTTAGCAAGTAAGCAAAACAATTATAGAGGGTCTGATAAATTAATATAACACTCCAAATTCTAGGTTGAAATAATGGTGATCAAAGATGGTTAATGTAACATCTCGTACTTCCAAAAGTTTCGTACAAGTAAAACTTCAGTTTTTACTTTTGGATCAACTTCAAACAATAATAAATTTCAGCATATAAGGAGTTAGTGGCCCATGAGGTATCAAATTGAAGGTCTTTGAGTCCTCTTTCCAACGCCGACAAGTTTGCTAAATTCCGAGCTTGTATGAAGGAGTTATGCCCGTTTGAGTGCAGCCTCTCTAGTTAAGGCATTTCATCCGTTTTGAGGAGGGGTATTTTGGTCTTTTCCTTACCCCCACTATGCCTAAGCATTTTTCTCACCCAAATAGGGGTCTAAACTGATTGAGATAGGTTTCATTCATTCCTAAACGCTTAGGGTTGAGAGAAGGGTTTTAAGAGGAGAGAAAGAAGAAGGTTTCAAGTGTTCATTCGTCATTCGATTCTAGATGAGTTAGGCCTTGAATTTGAGCAAGAAAATTCATCAAAAATCTAGGTAGGGGGTGGGGCGTCGCGCTAGCAGTGCGCCCAAACTCTGCTCGATGGTTTGGGGTCCGGCGTTAACATGACGCCAACCACTGCTCATTGATGGTTTGGGGTCTGGCACACCGCGCCAGCAGTGCGCCCCAAACTACCTTCAGTAGTTAGTAGTTTGAGGCCCAGCGCCCCGCGCCAGCAGTACACCAGGGTCGCCAGGCCCCTTTCTTCTCTGTTCTTCATCCTGAATGTGTTCTTTCAAATCGTGTCTTCGCTCTCTTCTCAATACTAACTATCTAAGCCTTCATTAATCATTGAGAGATCTTATATATCCTAATCATAGCTCTTAAATTCACATGTTCAAATCAAAGTAAAGTTAAGATGAAAGTTCAAGAAGTCCTTTTTGAGTCATTTTGAGAAGTCTTTTGCAATTTCCTACAACTTGAAGTAAAACTTGAGTAAATGAGTATGAGAATGAGGAGAGTTGAGTTTCATGTTTCAAAATGAGTATGAGGAAACTAAGTATTCCCCAAGTATGTAATACTTTTACATTTAAAAGAGAGAAACACCGATTTCTAAAAGAGTTTATGGTGTCTTGAGCATTACCTCTTTTAAGAGGATCTTTTGAGTAATTATCTCAAATTGAGGAAGAGTTATGTTTTAAAACATATAAGCATGAGTTATATATTATTGGGAGTAGTGTTGAGCACTGATATGGGGATGAGTTCAGACAACTCAAACTCCTCATAAACCATGTATGCCAACATGGGTAAAGGATCACACTTTTAGATGATTCCTTATTGCTTTGAAGCATAGCTTAGTGGATCCACTTAGTTGAGGTGTTCAATATCCCGGCAAGGTATAGGACAGTTCTGGCAGTGTGGGCGAGACATTGTGTCATCACGTAGCTCATAGTGATGGTTGTCGATTAGAGAATATCCCAAATAAGAGTAAAGAGTTTATTTTTGTATTTTTTATACATATTGAGTTGATATCTGTTGTGCCGTAATTTTCCTACCTGTAGAAAAAATTACTTTTTGAAATGTTCTAAGTATAAAACAATTTAAGAAAACTACTTAGAAAAGAGTCGCCACTTAATTTTTTAAAGAAATTAAGAAAACTTATAATTTTCAAAGATTTAGATAGAAAAAATCATTTGAAAAATACCAAAGAGGGTTCGGAGTTCAATTTACACTTCGAGAAGGGTTTAGGCATTCAAAGTGTCCGCTAACATGCAGTTGACCTGTGACTTGACTAAAGTATATTTTTTGACCAATTCTTTGGAAAAGTGATTTAACATAAGAAATAATAATTTAGAATATTTGATTAACTTTGAGAAAATAATTAAATAAATGACACATTTTTATTTCATTTTATTGTTTTACAGAAAGGGACCTAAATTGAAATGTTTGAATTTAATTGCAAGTGAGTAGAATTTTAACAAAACTAGATTAATTAGCATTTGTTTGAATCATTTTAAAAAATAATTTACGCTAATTTAGTTGATGAACCAAGAGATAATTTTAAACTAGTTAAAAGTAAGTGAAAATTTTGAATAGAAAACATTTGAATAAGTATATAAGGGTGCAAGAGTTGATAAAGTAAAATTTATTTAAGTAAACCAACACAAACAAAATAGTTCATCTTTTGGGGGATTCGATTAAGTTATTTAACCATTCTAAAGTTAGAGTTAAACAACAAACAATAAGTAATCACAATTAAATAATTAAAGACTAAGGGAGAAATTGAATTTGGGCCTCTTGGGCCTATTTCGTTGGGATTTTTTTGGACTTTTGCCCAATCCCGTTTTGGGTATATACAGGCTGTATATCAGTGTATATGAGCATGTATATCAGCTCTTTTTACGCATTTTCTGCTTCCGAACACCTGTATTTCGCCTCAGCCTTGTATTTTCGCGTTTTCAACCTGTATATCAGTACATAACGCTGAATACAGCACGTATACAGCCTGTTTCTTGGGCCTTTGAACATTCTGAAATAATTTCCAGCAGTGCCTTGGGTCTCCAGGATCTGTTCCGAATGTATCGGGGCTGACTCGAGAGAGAAAAGAAGTTGGGCCTTCATGGCCCAAATGAAATGCGAAGGAAGAGGGATTTGAGTCCAAAAGCGACTCGCGGTAGATTTCGCATGCCACAAAAATAATTAGAATTAGTATTCGGTAATAAAATCTTTCAACCATAAGTCTATACGATAAGGGGGATTAAACAATTGTAACATATCAAGGCAGCAAACAGTTAACAGTAGCTAAAAACTGAGCAAAAAGCAAGTAGACGTCTAAATAAGTAAGACAAACCAAATTAATCAAACCTTCAACTACACACTGCTTCTAACTAAACTCCCATTTCTATTAGCAAATTGATAAGTAACTAAAGCAAAACAACTAAGAGCACATATAATCGAAACTAAAGTCCAGACTATGAACCCAAAGAACCCAAGATGATCCTAAGACTAAGGAAAACTGGATGGAAGAAGAGCTAGCAACTCATGTAATTATTCCACTAAGATTCAGGCCGCGAAATCCATCAGATAATGCCACCAGCTCACTATTCAAACCATACCAATATAAATTCAAACAAAATTAGGAGCTAGACAAATTATTTTTGATCAAATTGAACATTAGAACTTGAGGCCTCCTAGCATCAAATAACATTTGAGAATAATCAGGCGTAGATATACAACAGCAAAGTTAGAAGATGCATAAAGAAACATACTAAGAACACACTGTAATTCAAGCCAAAATGAAATTAATCTTATAATGCAATAACACACTTCAGATTGTGAAGAAGCATATTAACATGAAAATAAATATCTAATAATAGGACACCTACAAGATTGAGCAACATTTCCATATTTTGACTAATGAACAACACTTAAAACCGTACTGAACCACACTGGGAGAGAAAGTAAACGACCAAATTTTACAGCCCCATTTTGAGAACCTGAAACAGTTCTAGCAGGTGGAAGAGGCAGACACTCTTAAACACGAGCTATCATATAAACTTATGAGCCAAGTTTCTAAGATGAACTACTAACATAACCATACCGTAATAAAATTTGAAACACACGGACATCGTATATGCCCCTACAAAGAAGATTCTATGGTATCCTTTAACACAGATGAAAAGCTATTACAAGTAGATCGAAACCGACTACCAAAGAGCAGATAAGCAGTGGAGCAATAAAACACATAGCAGGCACACTTAAATTTGTGGCTGAATGAACGACAGACCATCTTGAACAAACTAAAAGGAGACACAGATAACTTTAAGAAACCCGATCCCATCATATCAAACTAAGAAACTGATACAAACTAGCAGCTCACTATTTCAATCACAACAATGCGTAACACTCTTGGTCCGAAACAAACAAGGAAAAATTAAAGGTAAAGAGTTGTACCTCTCTCGGAGCAGCGAGACTAAGACGAGACGAGCAAGGGAAAACGGTGATTCTTCTACCACGAAATCCGAATACTAATCACAAAAACAAGAGACTTGGGGCAGAATTTTAACCCTTTTCGAAAACTTAAATCAGATGACCAAATAATAAAATTTCTTGAGTGTATATGATTATCGCAAAAAAAAAAAAAAAAGCTCAACCTCAAAACCGTTTTGCAAGCTATCTTTCATATATGACCTTAAAACAATCTCCCTCCTCCCTCTTTTAATGAACAAGAGTCGGGTATATATAGGGGAATTGTAGGGTTCAAATTGGAGGGGAAAAGGGTAGAATTGGGATTCGAATTCGACCTCCAAATTGAAATATTTTCCCCAAGGGATGGGAAAGTTGCCTATGGTGCAAGATTTCAACAAAAATCCCGTGAAATCCGGACGAAAAGATTGAAGTTGGGGCGGTTGCAGCAGGAGGGTCTGGCAGAGGAGGAAGGCGCAGTTTTCGCTGGGTTTCGTGAAGAAGACGAGAACCGGTATGGGCGATGGAATTAAATGCAGTTTGGGCGTCTGCTGCAGCTGCGCGATTTTCGGGTTTCTTTGGTGAAGAAGAAAAGAGGACGCAGGGGTGGGAGGTCGTTTGGAATCGTATGTATTGCTGGTTTGGTGTTGCTGTATGTATTGTTGTTGTTGGGGGTGGGCTGGAATTGGGTTTGGAATAAAAGAAATGGGTTGTTTGTTGGTTGGCTGGGAAATTATTGAATTGGGCCTGCTGGAACTTGGCCCAAAATAAAAAAAGGTTTTGTAATTATAGCCACTTAAGGATTTGCAAATTGATTTTAATCGGTGAATTCGACTAAATTTTAAATAACGCAAGTTAATATAATTAATCAATGAGCTTCGTAATCTTAACGAAATAATTAATTTAGTTATAAACCAATTAATATAAACTATTACTTAAACCAAACTAATTGACAAAATTTTTAACTAAAGCTAAAATCATTTTAGACGAATTTTGAATATTCATAAAATATACTAGCTGTATACATAGTTATTTAGATCATATATATTATTTAAAAATTATAAGAAATGACAAAACTATAACTTGCCAACTATCTTTGAAATTTTATAAAGCTAATTATTTTAAATCGTTAGAAATTGAAGAAACTCGATGATTAATTTATATCGTGGAGGTCCAAAATTTGATGTCAACAATATCTGTTGTATTAAAAGCTTTATATATTGCATATTTTATTGTCGCTTTAACATTTGAGTTGAGATGAGGTGAGTATGTCTTCCCAAAATATCAGTTCAATTACTAATGTTTCTGCTTCTCCTTACATGCTCGTATATTCAATGTATTGACGTCAATCGATCTGCATTCTATTTATGATGCGATGTTATTGTATAAATAGTTTAAAATAATACAAATTCATTATAGTAGATTTGAAGGGGAAAATGAAGTTTAAACTGATGAACGGTAAGCTTAGTCGGCCGACTTAATTGTTGAGCATAAGATAATTACATATTATTTGAACAATTAAATTCAGTGGTAAAACTAAAATGATAATTCAATTTTACTGTTTGATTGATTATTTCATATTTCAACGACATATAGTCTATATGTGAATATAAGTGACGTAGGCTAGCTAGAAATACTTTACGTCTAGTAATTTTTTACCGTGTATCTTTAAGAAAAATTGTAGCCTCTTTTTTTGTAAAATGATCAATTGTATGTATATAAGGAAAGTTCAAATCAATTCTCAGCATGCATACAAACTTTTCAGTAAGATTTTAACTGGCTGTAAAGGAAGATCCAATAGATGATGCATAGTGATTATAGCATAAGAGAAACAATCTAACTACCCTGGTATTATTATACAAAAATTGTCATATGTAATATCAAAATATCAATATTGGTTCTTGGGATTTTTTGGGGCGAGTATTTTTCACTTTCTAGAAGATTGATCCATCAAAGATTTGATTTTTGATATAAAAACTACAATATTGGTTCTTGGATTTTTTGGGGCGAGTGATTTTTCACTTTCTAGGAGATTGATCCATCAAAGATTTGATTTTTGATATAAAAACTTACTCATAATATCATATGTGAAGAATCTCTTGTAACTATGACAATTCGTATATTCCTCGATAAAAAATAATAATTATTAAGAAAGAAATAAAAATTAGAGATAATTGAATCAACCAAAACTCTTACAGGTAAAAATCTAGAAACAAAATCACTCCTTTTCCGAATATAATGCATTAGGGTTTTGCATTAAAAACCAACTCCAAACTCATGTTTGTGATAGCAATTTTCGAACGGGCTCATATTTAATAGTATCTAATATATTACAAAGTAACTTATATTAACATTAACTTTTAGACATTCCAAAAGTTACTGTAACACTTCTAAAAAAATGCATGCATTGTCAAAAGTTATTAATTAAAGGGCAAATCAAAGGTTGCTGATGTTTGGGCTGTTTGGACGTATTTGTTGATCCCACTTTACTTTTTTTTTTTTTTTTGAGTTATTTGTAATAAGTTTTGTCTTATACACACTTAAGTATTAAAAAAATTATCTTAAACCTCGGCATTTGGATTTAGGGTTTCATTTAAAAGAAGTATAGGAAATATATAAAATAGATAAGTTTTTTTAGCTCCGTAAGTGAAAAACTAAATTAAAAATAAATAGATAAAACTGAAAAAAGAAAAAAAAAAAGGAAAAATATTTAAGAAGAAAAAAAAAAAGAAAAATAGAAGAAGAAAAAGACAAAAAATAGAAAAGGAAGGACAAAAGGGGCAAAAAGACGAATAAGAGGGAAAAATAAAAGCAAGAATGAACAGGAAAAAGGAGAAAAAAACAAAAAAAAAAACTGGAATTTTTTTATTTTTTGTTTTCATTTATATCAAAACAGAAATCTATATATATAATAAAGGAGAAACATAGACAATGTGATACAACACTTTTTTATGGTCTTCATTTGCATTTATCTTTTTTCTCCTTTTTTGGCCTTTTTTAAAAAATTTAAATTAATTATTGTATTGTAAAATTAATTACTTAATTTATTACAAATAAATATTTTATTAATGGATGAACATTTACAACAAAAATTCTTCACGTTTTTTTTTATTTGTTTGTCTCACTTTCAATCATAAAATGATAATATTTTCTTATTTTAAGTATTTTTTAATTTATTCACAAGGAGTTATTACCCATGACTTACCTCTCTTTAATTTTAACTTTTAATAATATTCATAACTCCCATAATTTTTATGTCCATAACTTCTAAGCTTAAATTTGTAAGTTTATGATGTCTTATTGTATTCCTCTATTTTGCCTATAAATTCATACTCAGTTTCATGAAGATTCACATTCAAGATTAAACTTTCTCTTCTTCATCATATTGGTTTGTGAATGAACTGACTTGTAAGAAAAAAGAAGTACATGAAGGTAAGAATATTTCATTCTCAAGTCTTTATTTTTTTTTTTATTTTCTCTATTTTGTCTATATAAATTCATATTTGATTTGTGAATGAACTAACATGTAACAAAAAAGAAGTACATGAAGGTAAGAAATATTTCATTCTCAAGTCTTCATTTTTTTCATTTGTTCTATTTTGTCTGTATAAATTCATATTTAGTTTCATGAAGATTCACATTTAAAATATCATTTATCTTCTTCATCATATTTGTTTGTGAATTATCTAACATGTACAAAAAAAAGTACATGAAGGTAAGATATATTTCACTCTCAAGTCTTTATTTTTATTTTTATGTACTTGGACATGCTTTCTTAATATTTGTTCATATATGTATTATTTATCATTCACCAGGCAAGTATAATTAAAAAAATACCTTTGTAATTCTTAACAATGTGTTGTCAGTATGTAATTGTTCTTTCTAATAGTCAATTTCGGGATAAAATGTACTCCCTCCGTCCCATTTTATGTGGCAATATTTGACCGGACATGGAGTTTAAGAAATAAATGAAGACTTTGAAATGTTTATCAAATTGCCCCTTCAAAAGATAGTCATATTAAAAAGTAGACTCACTTTTTTCTCTCCTCATAAATGTATATTGAAGTACTATCTTTAAGATTAAGTGGGACCAACAAGCGTAAAAGAGGAATTGTACCTTTAAATACTTACCATATAAGAAAATGTGACATTCTTTTTGGGACTAACCAAAGAGGAAATGGTGCCACATAAAATGGGACGGAGGGAGTAGTTTAATTATAATATTTGTTAGATTTCAAGAAATGATAATTATTTAGTATTGTTAGTACTATTGGAAAAATAATATACAAATATATTACATATAGTTTAAATTTCTTTTTTTCTTTTGGTATAATTATTTTTTAATTGGTACATGATATTTTATTCATTCATATAATATATTTTTTTATTCAATTGGTTGCATATGATGAAGAGTTTGACATATGAAGCAAAATATGGTGGCGAATCTACTTGTAAAGGAAGATGGTTGAAAGAGAGAAAAAAATGAAGCATAACTAAAATTTATTTTTGCTAGATTTTTTTTTTTTTACTTTGACTTGTTTTAGTAACTTAAGCTACTTTTCCTTAAAAAAAAAATTAAAATTTGATTTGTATAAATAACGTAGCTACATGTATTGTCAATGTTAATCATTTGGTCTTTTATTATTCTACTTTTCTTTGTGTTATGAAGCACAATTAATATAATTATCCCTCCCCTCAATGATCATGTACAAAGTTTGGTATGCCAAGCTCAAATTGTAAGTTTTTGCACATCAATGATCAATGGAGTTATTTAAAAAAAATATATATATATATATAATTATCCCATTTCAATAACAAAAAAAATTATGATGATTAGGAGTTTCATTTTTATTATACTTGCAAAAAAGTAATTGAAAATAAAAGATTAATTTCATGATGTCATTTTTTTTGTGTGTGTAACAATATGTTGTTGTCATGACCATTCTTTTTTTTTTTGAAATGAATTTATAATTCCTATGCAGTCACCGATTATTATATTTCTTTTATTCATTTTTTGTATTTCGCCCCTTATTTTCATTTATTTATTTTACAAATAAAATCAATGCATGATTATTAATACATTTAATGTAATAAAATTGTACATTTGAATTATTTATAACTCATGTCTCTTCATCTACTTGTAACTTCTAATCTTAAATATTATTCATAACTTTTGTATGTTTCATTTTTCATAATTCTTATAAATATTTAATTAACATTTAAAAAATTATAATAAATAAATATAATAATATATACATAATGTAAAATTTAAAAGTTTTTTTACGATATCAGAATTTGTATAGAAAATTAGTACTCCTACAAAAGATATAGGAAATTTAAACATATAAAATAATTTCAACGTAATACAATATATTGTTATTTCAACATATTACCTATTATTCAATTTACTTTGCCACGGTGAATATTTTGTTCTACTATATTCATATGAATAGTTTGCACTTAAAAAGATGCAAAAAAATATTCTATTTTATATGTTTTAAAAAATGAAAAAATGTATCCCGTCGCAGATGAAAAAGAATATTAATAGTATCTTATATATCCGATACTAACCTAAATATAATAATTATATTATTATCTTATAAATATTCCGTATAACCGTGCGAAGTGCGGACAATTGCACTAGTTATGATATAATATTAAACTCCCTTTAATTTATTATGTTTATAGGATAAAAAAAATTTTAAAAAATTATTAAATAAATAAAGATTATTTTAGTAAAACTTTCTTTTTTTTATGGAGACAAAATACCACACCTGCCCTATAAGGATTATTTATAAATTAACCCATCACCCATCAGCCAGCCTGGTCCATATCTCCTGCATGTGTGAACTCTCTCTATTCATTTCAAATTTTCAATTATCAAAAAGCTTGGGAAAGTCAAAGAAGTACAAAACACTCAATAATTGGTGACTAACAGAAAATCTGTCTTTATTTCAAAATTATCAATTCCACTTATTATGAAATGTTACTCATCTTTTATGTGATAGTGGTGTATGTAAAAGATAAAAACACATTTATATACCATAGTTTTTGATATGTGAAATGACATACTCCACAAAATATCATCTAGTTCTTGTTCTTCTCATCTTTCCCCTGCATATTTTAGCACAAACTAAGTTTACTATACCATTAGGCAGCTCTCTCATAGCAAATGATGAAACAACACCATGGCTTTCTCAATCTGGAGATTTTGCATTTGGATTCAAGAAAATTCATACTCAAAATCAGTTCTTGCTTTGCATATACTATGCCAAGATTAAAGATGCCACCATAGTTTGGTATGCACATGGTGGTAACCTCGTGCCACGAGGCTCAATCGCGGAGTTAAATCCTCAAAAGGGACTAATTCTCCGCGATCCTAAAGGGAAAATGATCATTTGGAGCACTGGTAGGATTGGTTCTAATGTTGCTTATGCTGTCATGAATGATACAGGAAACTTTGTTCTTGTTGGTGTTGATTCTTCAGTTTTATGGGAAAGTTTTCGATATCCGACTGATACCCTTATGCCTACTCAAATACTAGAGATTAACAACAAGCTTGTTGCTCGAAAATCGGAGTCTTTCTTTGTTCCTGGTAGATTTTATCTTCGTATGTTGAGTGATGGGAATTTGGTTCTTGTTACTCAATCCAAGCCAACGAATTTCGATTATGATGCTGAGTATTACAACAGTCATACTTCTGATTCAGGAGATGAAGCCAATTCTGGTTATCGATTGGTATTCGGGGAGTTTGGTTCAGTTTACATATTGAAAAGAAATAATCAAAGACTTGTGTTGACACCTCCTAATGTTCCTTCAATTTCAGAAAATTATCACAGGCTGAGTCTTGATTTTGATGGTGTTTTAACTCATTATTATCATCCCAAGAGTACGTCTACGGGGGATCAGAAGTGGAATACTCTTTGGTCTTTGCCTGATAACATATGTCTAGCAATTTTTGAAGATATTGGAAGTGGAGTTTGTGGATTCAACAATGTGTGCCATTTAGGTGAAAATCAAAGACCATATTGTGAGTGTCCAAAAGGGTATTTGTTGACCGATCCAAATAATAAGTATGGAAGCTGCAAACCAAAATTTGTTCCAAGTTGTGATGAATTTGGACAGGGAAATCCTGAAGAATTATATGATTTTGATGTGGTGACAGATGTTGATTGGCCGTTATCAGATTTCGAGAGGATTTATCCTTCTGCTGAAGAAGAATGCAAGAAGGCTTGTTTAGAAGATTGTTTTTGTGCTGTTACTATTTATAGAAGCAATAGTTGTTGGAAGAAGAAACTCCCATTGTCAAATGGGAGAGTAGATACCTCTTTGAATGTAAAAGCTTTCCTTAAAATAAGGAAAGTTTGAACATAAGAGCTTCTTAAATTCGATATAATGTATGTCTGCTTCAGGTTCATGGTTGAATTCGTCGATCCAACTTGCTATTTTAAGCAGTTCAATAGTTTGGATTTGTAATAATTAATGGACCATATTGTATAACAAACATTGATTTGCAAGTAGTATTTCAAGTTGAAGCTTAAATAATGAAATATTTCATACATTTCAAGAAACACATTGCACTGAGATACAGATACAGGTTATTGATGTACTCTTTAGGTCCAAGCAAATGAATAATGGGAAAAAAAACATGGTTGATCTAAATAGAATCGACAAACGAAAAAGGGTCAGGAGGATTTGATACTTCAACAGAACCTTCAAGCATTAACATGACTTTCTTCATGTTAGGCCTTGATGCTAGATTTTCTTGAATGCACCAAATAGCAACCAACAAGAACTTCTTGAATCTCTTGATATCTTCTAATGCCTCTTCATCATCGCCTACAAGTAAATGCAACTTATTTCTTTTATAGCAATCATAAGCCCACTCCAGTAGTATCATTTCGTTCTCGTTTGCCACATCCTGCTCATAGTTTTTCCTGCAGCAAATCAACTCCAAGAGCAAGACCCCGAAGCTGTACACATCAACCTTCACAGTTACAGGCATGCTTCTGAACCAGTCTGGGGCTACGTACCCTTTGGTTCCACGTATCCTAGTGGTTGTTTGAGTCTGATGTTTTTTCAGTAGCTTGGCCATACCAAAATCTGCTATTTTTGCTGTCAAATTTTCATCCAAAAGCACATTTTGGGGCTTGATGTCGCAATGTATAATTTGGGTACTGCACTCTTCATGCAAATAGCAAAGTCCTTTGGCAGTGTCGATGGCAACTTGTACCCTTTTGGACCAACTAAGCCTAGAATCTTTGAATAGCAAGTGTGCTATTGAGCCGGTTTTCATGTGTTCATATACCAAAAGGCGGTGTTGGCCTTCGTTGCAGAACCCAAGGAGTTGGACCAAGTTCTTGTGATTAGTCCTGCTGATTGAATTCACTTCAGCTTCAAATACTTCTTCTCCTTCTCCTTCTGTTACCATGTTTCGGAGTTTTTTGACAGCAACGACTTTCCCATTTTCATCATCAAGAACCGCTTTGTAAACTGTTGAGAAAGCTCCAGTTCCTAATTCTTCCTTGAATCCATTTGTAGCTTGTTCTAGCTCTTTGTAGCTAAAACTTCGTAAGTTCACTCCTGGAACAGCTGAATACAGTGCAGTCCTCTTCCATTTTTTCCCTTTAAACTTGAAAATGTATACAAGGGCCAAAAGAATTAAGATTAAATTCATGAAAACTGAACTGGCCAACAATACAGAACCAGATATGATCAGAGTAGATTGATTTTTCTTTTTTCTTATTTCAACATTTGGTGATCCCATTGTGGAGTTGTCTTTCCTTATTTTTATCAAAGCCTTCCCTCCGATCGTTGGACCTACTCTCCCATTTGAAAGAGGATACCTTTTCTTCCAACAAATGTTGTCGTCGCTGTAAATGGCAACAGCACAAAAACAATCACTCAAACAATTCTGTCTGCACCAATCCTCTGAAACATCGTGGTGAGACTCATAATCAGAATCAGGCCAGTTAGTATTCAACATTTCGTGGAATGTGAAAGACTCAACTTCTCGCGATTCTTGGTTACAGTTTTGCTCAGAGAAATTTTGTCTGCAGCTGCCTAATTTGTCATTCGGATCATCCAAGATATATCTGAGTGGACAATCACATCTCGGCCTCTGATCAGTTCCTATTGAGCATAGGCTGTTGAAACCACAGGCACCCCCTCCTGTATATTGCCTGATAGACAAACAGATGTTATCAGGAATGTTATACAAACTAGACCATGCCATCGGTTCCCTACCAGAAGATTTCGGATGGACATAGTGCCTAAAAACTCCATCATATTCAAGAATCGCTCGATGATACATTGATTGGCTTCTTGAGTTTTCCACATTAGAAGATATCAAATTTATCAAAGTTCCATTCTTTGCTTGAAGAAAAATAAAGCCTGATTGATTGAAGATCACCTGATAACCACTGCCAACTGACATAGGTGACCAATATGCAGTATTTGTTGCCTCAGCAGGATAATTGACTGTGTAAAGCGCCAGATTTCCATCAGTTTGAAGTATGAACTCAAACCTCCCACTCGATACATTCGTGTCAGAGAAACTTGAAACAAGTCTGTTTCCTTGATTAAGTACTTGACCAGGCAAAATCGTATCGGTGGGCTCATTAAAACTCTGCCATAGAGTGTCTGAACTACTAGTTGCTAGCACAAAGTTTCCGTTATCAAGCATGGCTCCATAGGCCAATTCAGCATTCGCCATGCCATGAGCCCACATCTCTTGACCATTTGGATCAATGAGGACTAGTCTTCCATCCGCGGAGAGCTGAACTTTGGATCCATCTAAGGCAAGATTATTCCTATTGGCTGACCAAACTATGGTTTTGTCTGTGATTTTGTTGAACCATATGGCTAGTAAGTACCTTGATTCATTTCCAATTTTTTGGAAGCCGAAAGCGAATTCATCAGATGGGGATGGCCAAAAGCTAGTAACATCACTTGTAGTGAGTGATGAACCCAAACTAACATTTTGGTAAGATTGAGCAATGGATGAAAGGGGAAACAATAAGAGACCAACAAGAAGCATAGCTAAAAAAGCCATGTAAGAAAGAGGCAAAGTTATAAATGGATTATGTACACCTATAAGTTACAAATATAATGTTGCCTGCAAGGGCAAATAGTCAGGCATATTACATAAACGGTCTTTTAACTTGAACCGTACGTAACTACATAAGTAGACACTTAAATTTGTATAGAATTGAATAAGTTGACACACACATTGCACGTCCTACATAGTAATTCACGTCCTATGCAACATCTATGTGGCGTCGTACGTGTATAATGTCACATAGGATATGTGTCTACTTGTTCAACTTTATACAAGTTTATATGTAATTTGTGCACACACAATGTTAGAAGGTGTAAATATCAGCTGAGATCAAATTAAATAATATATTTATGTATTATATCGATAGTGAAAGTCATATTCCACATAAACAAATTTTAGAAAGAAATAGGGAAAAAGAAAATTCAAGGTTAATTAAATCATTGCTTGTTGGACCACATTTTTAAAAGTAAATGTTGAATAAGTCCATTGGCTACCCCACTTTTTTGAAGTAAAATGTACCTATTGAGTTCTACCGCGTTTTCTTGACTTGGAAATGTTGACGAGTTTCTAAAAATTATTTGAGTGGTACTTTATAATAAATAAATATTAGTTTTAGTGATATTTTTTATCTATTCGATTGTGTATTAAAAGTGAATTATGCATGTAACTTAAATGTATTGTGAGTATTTAAAAATATATTATATTTATTTGGTAAGAAATTGACACAATGCATCATAAATATATCGGAAAAGGGCCAAAATCATACTGTCTTATTCGAAAGATGCAAAAATCATAAATTTTATTGGGTTAAAAATCACGATCAACCTTTTTGGTTCAATATTACCCTTTAAACTAACAATCTTATATTTTTTAATTATTATATTTAATAATTATTACGTGACGTCTTTCTATTAGATAAAGTTAATTTCCAACCCACCAAATTTTCTACTACCCACCTGACCCATATTGACATTCCTTGACCCAAACCCAATTAAAAGATCCATCAAAAAAATTTGAGCACGTCAAAGGTGCTGAGCACGGCAATAGCAGCAGTTATCTACCGCCGTCAATAGATCCACCAACAGTTATCTACCGCCGTCAAAGGTGCTGAGCACGGCAATAGCATCAGATAATGACACTAATGGCATATCATTTTCCTTTAATATTTTTGATGAATCTTTTAATTTGGCTCCAGATCAGAATAATGAATTATCAGGGAACAGGTGGTCTGGAAATTGGAAGACATCAAATCAAGTTGCAGACTCAATGAACCATTGATAATCCTATATTCACACAGAAATTATCAAACATATAAATATATAAGTAGTGTTAGGGATTCAAATGGCATACATCAAACAATAATTTTTTTATTTTATTTTGTCGTTGTTTCTGTTTGGTGTTTGTATAATTGTATCTAGAGTTTTGATTTTGTTGCAGTGAAAATATGGCAATCTCTATATATGAATGAATGAAAGGGTAAAGTACTTTATAAAGATCCATCTAGATTGAACACTCACAATTATGGTGCTCTTGTCAGTTAGAGTTCATAACAAATCTGAGCTATGCATCTATAAGTAAAATCAAACCTTCAAAGAAAGAGATTGAAAGGCACTATTTAAATTTCTCAAAATTGAGAGGATAGAATTCGAGAGAGTAACATTGATGCACTTTCACAATAAAGACAAATCACTTGCTATTTCAAATTGTCATTGATCAATTAGCTATCTTCACAATTAAAAGAACAATTACTCTGCTAACGGACTCCATGACAATGGATTGATGCACTTCCGCAAGAAATTAAGAGTAAGAAGTTAAACTCGGCAGTTTAATTTAGGTAATATATCATCCAAAATATTTTAATTTGATGGATCTTTTAATTTGATTTGGGTCAAGGGATGGGTCGGGTGGGTAGGAGAAAGTTTGGTGGGTTGGAAATTAACTTTATCCAATAGAAAGATGCCACGTAATAATTATTAAATATAATAACTAAAAAAAATAAGGTTGTTAGTTTAAAGGGTAATATTAAACCAAAAAGGTTGACTGGGGGTATTTTTAACCCAATAGGTGGATGAGGGGTATTTTCAAACCTTTTCTATTAGTACAGGGGTATTTTTGGCCCTTTTCCGTAAATATATTAAAGTGTGTAATAAATGTATTATCCATTAATAAAACTTGTATTATATATGCTCTATAAATTATTCTCTGTAAAACATATTCAAATTATATTATAAATATATTATAAGTGTCCAGTTAAAAAAATGTTATTGATATAAATGGTAAATATTTTTCTTAAGATAACATATCAATTTAAGTTTTCCTAGTAGTTTATTCTTTGTTTGAGAAAAGACATAAAGTAACGCCTGAAGATGTCCCGAATTTTCAAAAAGACACCTTAACTATGCGAACGTCCTATTACCCCCTTAAACAAATTTGAACTGATATTATTACATTATTTTTCGTCCACTTGGCATAGAGAGTGTATGCACTATCTTTAAAGAGCGTGAGCAACATAAAATAATGAATATAACTTTATTTTTATAGGTATTTTGTTATAAAATATAATGTCTTGTTTTTCTTATTATTTTAACTTTTTTTCTTTGTTATTTTTTCTCTTTCGTTCTTCTTTCTTCTTCAAAAATTCATTGTCGTCTCCATTAAAACTCTCCACTTTCAATGTCACAATTTTTACCACAATTCCGCCCTCTTTTTTTACTATTATTAGTTTAAGTCTCTTCAATTTTAAACCTTTATCTAATTTTTTTTTTTTTAAATTCGAATAATTTGATGAACCCATTAGATTTCAAAACGATTAGGAAGTATCATTTAACTTTGTTATCCGGATTTCATCAAGCTCTTTCAATTTTTGGGGAATTCATTTATTCTTTCAAAATTATTTTTTTTAATTTTGAAGTTATATGAAAAAAAGATAAATTAATTGATGATACTTTCAAAATTTTAAATTTTCTTAAAAAAATAATTAGTTTTGTTATCACTAACTCAACAAAGTTTAGAAAATAATGTAATTTTTTAAAGAAAAAATCACTGGAAGAATGGAATTTGACAGAAGAAGAAAAAAAGAAAAAAAAAAAGAATGGGAAGGGACACAACTTGACGAGGGTGGGGAAGGATGAAAGTGAAAGGTAACGAATAAGAAAGAAAGAAAGAAAATGGAGGAAGGAGGTCCGCCTCAAGAGTGAGGGTGGAATGAAAGGTGAAATGAAATGTAATATGAAATTAAAATAAAAGTAATAAAAATAAAATAAGTAAAAGTAAGAGAGAGAAAAAAAAAAGTAAAGATAAAATTTAAAATGTTTTTTTTTTAAATTTTAAATTAAATTAACACGTGTCACATAATAATTGGTATGTGATAACATTTGCTTTTTAAAATCTAAGATTGACAAAAAAAATGATGTAATAATTGCACTTTAAATTATTTAGGGGGGTAATAGGACGGCTACATAGTTGATGTGTCTTTTTAAAAATTCGAAACAACTTCAGGTGTCACTTTCTGTCTTTCCTCTTCTTTGTTTTATGTTTGTTTGTTTTTTGCTTTTATGATCTTGATAGTTTAAATTCACTAGTCCAATTAATTTGGATTCGCAGCAAATAGATTCACTAAGGCGCATAAAATGCTTCAAACCAAGTTCTAGCTTAAACAATACTAGAAATCTCTGAGTGATGAACACGTTCTAACCATCCTGTCATACTTAGTGACGACGTAATTAGGAATTTCACTAAAAGATATATATTAACTTTGAATAAGAGTATGATCAATCATAAAAATACTTATATTTGGAATGGACCTAAATACCGAAGCACGAAAAAAATTGGACTGGTTATTTTGATATTAATTTTTTAAAGTGGTGTATATATTGTAAATAATAAAAAAAATAAACTCAGAGTTTTATCATAAAACCACTATTGAATTTTAATTTTTTAAAATTCAAATAAACCAAAATTTTCTTAAATAAATCGATTTTTCTTAACTACCACGTAAATACCACTCGTTAAAGAAAGATAGAAAGTTGACCACTAAGGTACTCAAATCAATTTTCTAAAAGTTAATTTGGACCTTTTTGTTTTGATTTCTTTTTATTGAAAAATCAATGTTTTTCTTTCGTTAAGATTTCTTGCCAGCAGCCCATTCCAGAAGTTATAAGCTACTGTTTCTGTTGGATAATAATTTGGATCGTGAATCGTTTATGTGGACTAATTCGGTCCATTTAGATAAGATTATCGTAGGAACTCTACTAATGTAAATTATATTGAAATAATAATATATGTTTTTATTATTTCAAGTTGTGGATGCGGAGAATGAACATATTTCATCGGTGAATGTAACAGAGGGTCATCATTTAATAACTACGCAAAACACTAATTAAATATTTAATGTTTTCTTTGTGGTCTATTTTTTACTTTTTACAAATTTGAATTTATAATGACAGTCTAAACTAGGGGCCATTTGGAAAACCACCTTGGTAATCGAATTTGGTGTAATTGAGTGTAATTAGACTGTCTGACATGTTTGGTTGCTCATATAATTACTTGGTCAACAGTTAATTGAGTGTAGTTGACAGAGGGTACTTACACACTCCAATTCTAAGGGAGGGATGCGAATTGATAGTAATTACATGGTGTAATTACAAACTGATTACTTTTTAATTTCCTATTTTTATTTTATTTTTATTTCTATTATGTTAAAATTCTTTTTTATTTTTATTATTTTAAAATTTTCTAAAAATATCTTTTTATTTTTTATTTTTTAGATTTCATTTCCTTCTCATTCTCGACCTTTACTTCTTGCGATTCTATGCGATTTTTCGTATTATTTATTTTGTCTTTATTTTTTCATTAGCATAATTTTGTTAGTATTATAGTTTTTAAATTAAAGTAGAATTCATTGTTGAATAAGGTTATATATTTACATTTCTCTTTTCTTTTAAATATATGTACGGCATGTTGAAATTTGATATAAGAATATTTTATTGAATTTTTTTATTTTAAGTTTAGAACTTATGTTATATTTTTAGTTTTATTTGTTTTAGTTGTATTGACTTGATATTCACATTGCAAGTCATTTATTTTTTAGGTAGACTTGATAAAATTATCTTCAAATATTTTCATACTTTATGACATTATATTCATGATATCAATCTCTTTGTCAAACATGTATTTCATGATGTTTATAGAAATCTTGTAGTTTTAGTTTTTATTATTAATTTAATTAAACTATACTAATTTGAAAAAGATAAATCATTTTTTTTATAATATTAGTTAAGAACATATGTTTGTTGATTAATATGTTTTTAAGAATAATGAATACAAATATTTAATTTAATATCATTTATAAAGACCCTTATTTGTCTAATATTGATTTTTAATTTTAGATAACTAACTTTTAGTTTTAAAATTTAATATAATCTTATGATTACAATTGTGCATCCAAACATTGCATTTGTAATTATACTGTATCAAATAAACATGTCAGCATAATTACTAAGTTTTGTAATTATTAACCTAGTAATTACACAAATTTCAATTACTCATGACTTTCCAAATAGACCCTTAATCCCGTTTAATCAAGTCAATATTATGGAAGACTTGTGTTTACCATAATATCGGGTCAAGCCCCATTTCGTTAGGGCCATCCAAAATTCGACCCGATTAGTTCTCAGTTTTTCTAAATGTCAGAAAAAGGACTATCAATGGAGATTCCTTGTAACAGTGATGTATACTTTCCAAATGAACACTGAATAAAAGCTTCCAAAAGCGAAGTAAAACCCTAGCTGATTTTGAAGTTTAAGTAAAACCCTAGTTCAAATTCTTCTTAATCAGCAGAAATGGAGTCCGGAAGAAGCAGTGAGAGTCCAGAAGTACCCAAGAAGGGCAAATCAAAAACCCCTCGAAAACCTAAAGATAGCATTCTCAAACAGAGTTTGTTCTCTCTCTGTCTTAGTCTATTGGTTGAGTCTAGGCGAAACTTCTAATCTTAATGCTTTGTCGCCTTTTCATTTACTTGGATTATTTTCATTTTGTGTTTTAAATTTGTGCAGAGTCTCCCGCTGAGTTCTTTGCAGATAACAAGAACATTGCGGGTTTTGACAATGTGAGTTTCTTATATGCTTAGGATGCCTTTAATTTGAAATTTTTTTCTAATATTATAATCTGAAATTGTTTTGTGCAATCACACATTATAGTTTGATGATTAAGGATGTGAATTAAGTAATATTGCCTTGTTGGCATTTGAGTGATCTGTTATCTGTGGCTGAAATTGTCAGTATATAAGGTGCAGTGTTAGCTGCAATGTGAGGTATGTACTGCACCAAAGCAAGGTGCTTGTCATTTATACAAATGGAAGCTCTGCCAAGTCTAAATGCTCAACTGTTGCGTTATTACTTATTGTTAACGTTAAGTCAACTGTTGCTTACAAGGACTGTTAATCATATTAAGTGAATTCATGTTTTACTTTCAGTAAAAAATATATTCGTCGACAACTTAGATCAAATCTGAACTAAGAGAAATAATGGAGATGTTCCAGGAGAAATAGCTTGATACAGAAGTAGAATCCAAAAATGCAGAAACACAAAAGGATTAGTGGAAAAGAAAAATGAATGCAATCAAAGGGTAATTGCAAAAGAAAGAGAAACAAAGTTGCATGGTCTCCATAGAACTATAAATGGAATTTTTAGTTTTTAAGAAAATATTGCTTTGTTAATTTATTTTGATAAAGTGAAGTTAATATTCCTCTTGGTTAATAACCGTTATGTTGGAGAGCAGAATTAAGTAAAGTTTAGGTACCTTTCCTAAAGAAAAGGTTGAAAAATTAACCTCCATATGCCCCGTGGTTAACATATAATCAGACTGTTGATAACTCATCAATGAATCCTTATACCCCTCTTGAAGAGATGTTCCTATATTCATAATGATAGTAGAGTAGGTGGAGTTTTTTTTTTTTGGAACTGGTTATTTGTAGAGTAGGTGGATGTTTTTAAGGTCACACATTGTTGCCATTAGCCAACAAAAAAGAATCGACCACATTGAAGGGAATGTTGAAGGCATTAAATGAAATAGGCTCTCCCTTTTTTAATAGCTCAAAATTTTCATGAGGTGGAACTTACTTCAGCAATGATACACTAAATTTGCTGTTAATCAAGTTAGTCTTTCTTCAAATTTTCAGCCTGGGAAATGTCTTTACACTACTGTGAGAGAACTTGTTGAGAATGCACTTGATTCTGCTGAATCCATCTCTGAACTTCCAGTTGTAGAGATAACCATGTAAGTGATTATTTTGTCTGTTTTAGATAACTACTTCAATGAGCTAACGTAGATACATTAATGGGAACCTCTCTTCAAAGCTTAGTGTTGTTTTTTGTTTGCTTCTGTAGTGAAGAGATTGGTAGAAGTAAATTTAATTCCATGATTGGTCTGGCTGACCATGAACGTAGAGATGAAGCCCTATATGATGATTTTGAGACAGCAAAGGCTCGTGAGGTGTGTAAGCTGCGATTTACTCTCACTTGGATGGCATTGTGATTTATATCTGATGCTCACTGTTTGACATTTAGTAAATTTCATTAGTGGAATATTTTTCTAACTACTGTGTCTAGAAAAGACTTGCCAAGGAAGCTCGGGTTCTAGAGATTCAAGCAAAGAATGCTGCTCTTGGGAAGAAAGTAAAAGACCCCGCAGCTACAAAGGCAGCTAAGGGTAGGGAGGCATCGTATTATAGGGTGACATGCAAGGTATGCTCTGTTTCTCTTTGTTCTTCTATATGCTGACTCTGCTCTCAGTATGCAAGACAAGAAAAGTACATTGTTGAATTAAATCAATTTGGCAAGTTAGTGGAAGATTGTTCTTCCCTACAAGACTTTAATTACTGTACTTTGTTTCTAATATAGGATAATGGAAGAGGAATGCCACATGATGATATCCCGAATATGTTTGGACGAGGTTTGATGTGCTTGCCATTTCCAGTTATTTTACCAGTGGAAACTTTTGCATGTCCTGCTTTTTGTCATGTTCCAATTTCTTTCATTTTTTCTTGACCTTCAATTGGGAGGAGCAAGGGTGTTTTAGACTGGCTTCTCTAGTTTAGTTATTAGGACATATTTTCCTAAGATTGTCATAGATCCAAGTGGAAACCTTTGAATATTGTAACTCTGTTTTGCTACACATGATCGTTTTTCTAATAAAGTGTGCTTCTGCAGTTTTGTCTGGAACAAAGTATGGATTGAAACAGACACGTGGGAAATTTGGTCTTGGTGCAAAGATGGTATGTTGAGCAATTGGTCTTGACCTGATCATCTGTCATTCTTCTGATTCTATATTTTTGTGTCTTAGTTATTTGTGTTATATTCCCTGTCTTGTTTCTGTTCTCTGTTATAGGAGGTGGTTGTGAGGGTGGTGGATTATGTTTCTGAAATAAGAGAATATTTTTGTACTGTTAGAATGCTTCTTCCAGTGATTTTAGCCTGTAATTCTTCTTTCCATTTTAGTTGTGCTCATCCAGACCTCAATGGATGTCACCATGGAGCATAATTTAAGAATTTATCCTTTTCTCTCATTTCTACAGGCATTGATTTGGTCCAAGATGAGTACAGGACTTCCCATTGAGATTACATCTTCCATGAACAGTCAAAATTATACCTCATTCTGTAGGCTGGATATTGATATTCACAAGTATGAGATGACTTAGAAATAGAAAGATATATTTCAGAATGCATGGTAACACGGGATTATATTGTTTTTGTTTTCCAAGGTATATCACTGTATTACGCCTTCTTTTCAGGAATGTTCCTCACATTCATATACATGAAAAAGGGGAAAACAAAGAACGGTGGCATGGTGCTGAAATCCAGATTGTTATTGAAGGGAACTGGACAACGTACCGAGTATGTAGTTCTTGAATAGTTGTGACAAATGTTCTCTTAAGTTTCACCTCATTCATGTATTGAAAGCAAACTTAATCAAATAATTCACCTTGTATATTTCTGAAAACTGATCTTTTCTTTCTGTGTTTACAGTCCAAAATACTGCATTATATGCGACAAATGGCTGTCATTACGCCCTATGCCCAATTCCTTTTCCAATTCGTATCAGATTCTCCTGAGTACTTTCTCTATCTCCCCTCCGCCCCTTCACCCCTCTCCCTTCTCTTTCCCCCTTTGTTTTAATTAATTTGTTTGTGCAAGCTACAAGCACGTCCACAATTTTGAGTTTGTATAATATGTGCTGCATTCTTCGGTTTCACTTTAGTTTTGAATTGATCGTAGGAAAAATGTGACTATAAGGTTCACCAGAAGAACAGACATAATGCCTTCAGTTCCTCTTGAGACCAAGTACCATCCATCTGCTGTGGACATACTTCTTATCAAACGGCTTATAACGGAAACATCAAAGCAGACTCTTTTGCAGTTCCTTCAGCATGAATTTGTAAACATTGGGAAGTCTCACGCGGAACGTTTAATCGGTGAGAACTTGAAACTGATTGCATTCATCTGTGTGAGATTCCTTGATAAAATAAAATTAGTTGGCTCTATGGCTTATTGACCATGGAAAATAGTTTATCTATTGCTTGCATTCTATTCAGCCACTATTAGATGACAGTTTGTTATAGTGGTTACTTACTGCTCACCGACTCAATGCAGTTGGAAAAGATATAAAATTGTCCTTAATGTCACACCCCAATTTAGGGGGTACACATGTGACCGACACCCAATGCCTTAAACTAATATTGAGCAAAGCACAATGACATCCTACCCTTTCATGAACAATGCAATATAGTATTCCATAAAATGTTTGATACTCATTCAATTAAATATATAAAGTTTTGGAAGTATCAAAACAATGTGCGGAATCAAAGTAGATGATACATATCACTATCATGTCTTATGCATGTAGCTAGACCTCATAGTACATGTCATACAACCTCTAAAGTTGTAGATAAGAATTATGGCACAGTACAAGTCCCCCTGGCTCGTTCAAAAATAAATGTCTATGAACTAGCACCTCGTTAAGAGGAGTAGGGCTCTCCAACAAAAACAATGGAAGATGGCAACAACCTAGCACATCTTGCCACCATCCTGTGCAATAGCATTTGCATTAGACAAACCAAAAATGTACTCTCAAGTTGAATACAATTTCATAAATTGTACCCCATAAGTATCACTCCCTCTGTTTCAATTTGTTTGTCTTACTTTCTTTTTTTAATCCGTTTTAAAAAGAATGTCTCTTTTTTTTGGCAACTCTTTAATTCTATCTTTCCACATGACATGTTTAAGATCAAAAGATTAAAGGACATTTTGATAGATTCTATATATGTTTAGTTTAAGACCACAAGTCTCAAAAGTCTTCTTTCTTTTCTTAAACTTTGTGCCCAGTCAAAACCAGACAAACAAATTGGAACAAAGAGAATATTAATGAAGGCAAGCAAGGGGTCCATGTATTATCAGTCCAAACCAGTTCCGGTAGACCCGTTACGCTTAGTATTGATTAGGGCCTGGTTTGGGGGGGCGTTACCATAATGGGTCCTAGGGGTTTTCTCGATCGACCTGAACTGTCACAACGATTAGAATTTTAATTTTTTTTTAAAATTAAAACAACCATGAAGCCCCCCAGCCCCTTCCCTAAACACCCCTTACCCTCTTTAACCCCCCACACACTAAATATTCATTATTCTCTCTTGTTTTTCTCACTATTACTAACTCTCTTTTATATATATATATATATATATATATATATATATATTCTCTCAATTCTAAATTATATTTTTGTGCTATTGGCTAATTGGAGTTAGAAGATTTATTTGAAGCAATTTGCAAGCTTCAATTGTTATCTCTCAATTCTGGCTTTTGGTTATATATTTATGCTTTTATGGAAACGTTTATTTGTTTATTTATTATATTTTTTTTGTTATATTTATCTTGTTTTTTTTTATATTTTAATTGTTTTAAACTTCAAAATATGGATCCCCTTAAAAAAAAGTAGTGGTAAAAAATCAATTTATGAAAAAAAAGGTGCTACTAGTAGGGGTGGGGGTAGAAGTAGTTCTTATTGCAGCCTAGATTTAAAATTAATACCAACGATTATACTCATGTTGATGAAACTTTTTTTATTTCATGTCCCACTATTTTAGAATTTAATTCTGAATATGAAGTTGACCATGAGACCTTAAATAGATGGTTTGCTAATTTTGAGGAAGAGTTGGAGGAAGAAGTAGGAATAGAAAACCAAGACTTAGATGACACCCCTACTAGTTTGGCCACGAAATTACCGCATTAAAATGTTCTCCCCCTTTACCTATGTTTTCTAGGGGTACCGCAAAGGCCGAACTTCCTAAATGATCTTTAGTTTGACAAATTTTTGAACAAAATAAGGAAAAAAACTACTGCTACCTGCCTTACATGTAAGCTAAGTTGCTCGGACTCGGGTATGGGTATCCAAGACAGTGAATTCGAGAGTCAAATTCGGCAAAATCTAAATTTTAAGATTTGGGGGTGCGAATCCAAGTGTGGATACAACTGTGGGGATTCGGCTAAAAATATATATTCAATATTATAAAAATATAGTTATAAAGATATTCTAAATTTGAGAGATATGTTGTGATAAACTTGCATGAATTTTGTAGAATTCAATCTTCCATTCTCCAAGATGAGATTAGTCTTCCATTCTTCCTACAAAAACACAACAAAATAGCAACTAAACATTAAAAGCATATTACAATTTACAATAGAATAAATATAACTAGAAGAATAAAAAAAATTGAAAAAAACTAACCTTAGAACAAGGATAGTAACTCTTGAAACAAAGTGAAAGTGAAAAAACTAGAGTTATTAAGATTTAAGATATACACAAAGATATTTATCCACAATCTAGATATTCATAATTAGTAATCAATATTCAATGCACCAAGTTCAAATCAACTTGTTGAGAATATAATTAAATAATAAAAGGGTGCTCTCTCTAACAATTTAAGCTTTTAGATGAGATGGTTACACATTCAACATGGTATTAGAGCAGGCAAAGGTCCTGGGATCGAATCTCATCGCCACCCAAATTGAAAAGAATTTTCACATGCTTGGCCCATGAAAAAAAAATTCAGGCCTGCACGTGAGGGGGCGTGTTGAGAATATAATTAAATAATAAAAGTGTGCTCTCTCTGGACTTTTGTCATTCTTTAACACTACTATTTAACAAAAAACAAGAGATTGTCTCAACTTAACTCATAACTAACATAACAACACAATATTGTCAATTGACATGTTATTTAATTAAGTTTGCTACTCTTCCGCATCTTCTTCAACTTCTTCCTAATCTTCAAACTCTTCCTCAAATATCACACCTTCGTTCATCTATTGATAACTCGGTTAGATCATTAGTTGTCTCATCAATATCAAATCAATCTCCACCTATAACAAATTAAAAAGAATAAATATATTAGAAGATTTTATATAAAGAGAAAAAAGCATCATGCAGAATAAATAATTGAGAAAAATAATAAAGAAAATATAGACATACCAACATCCCAATATTTTCTTGGCCTATTTATATATTTTTCTTTCTTGCAAGACAACAACCGGAGATTATAATGTACAAACACTAAATCTTCGGCTCTTGAAGTTGCTAACTTATTTCTCTTGATATTGTGAATCAAAGAATATGTACTCCAATTTCTTTCACAAACAAGAGGAAGAAGCAGTTGAGTAAGCAACTTGTAAGCTAATTGTTGCAAAAGTTGAGCTCAGATGCTATGATTTGCCCACCAAGAAAGAGAATCTTCATACATCATAGCCTCAATCACACGAGGCTCACTAAAATAACCACTTCTGCTACAAAATGATCCATGCTCCGATGAGACTTGTTCAATTTCATTAAAATCTTTAAAGTACCTTTGAAAGCACTTGACTCTGTTCAATGAAATTTCTTTATTTTCATTAGGAGCTAGCCTTCGAATCCATTCTCTCTTTGCAGCCATGATTCATGATAATATTTGGAAACCAACGAATGTGCCATACAATGTAAGAGGTGTGTTGCTTTTGTTCCACCTAGCCACAAGAATATCATGAATAGTATCGAAAAAAATTGATTGATCGGAATGAGATCTTTCCCCTCATTCTCAAAGATTACTTTCTTGACCTTCTCAATCATTGAGTCCCACATATCATAAATGAGATGTAATTTTGGACCATCAATATTGGCACTTAGCATATCAACAATTGGTTCCGTAAATTCCAAGTAGTAGTCAATACTATCCCATTTCTCATCATTCATTATAAAAGATTTTATTCACGAGTTTTGGCTTCAATTCCTTTATCCCCCTTATAATTCTTCCATTCATCATCCATGACCATTTTCTCCAAAGACGATTTCACTTTGCGAATCCGGATGGTCATAATGATGTGTGAGGCAAATCTTGTTTCACCAACTTTCAATAAACACAAATCCGAATGTTTTTGAAAAAGTGCATGTGCCAAGGCATGATTCACAACAAAGTTCTTCAAATTACTCACTTCATAAAGTAACTCTAGAATCCATTTGCAATTAATAAAGTGAGGTGATTTCTCCGAAGGTTGACACATACTTTTCAAAGCTAGATTCAAACAATGAACAACACAAGGAGTTCAAAATATATGAGAATTTTTTTTCTCCATAATAGAACCGGCAAGTTTCATATTACTTGCATTATCCGTAATAACTTGAACAACATTATTGAACCTGCATTTTCTATTGCTTCAATAAACAAGTTAGCAATATATTCTCCATCTTTTACGATTCCACTAAAATTGATTGAATTTAAAAACATTGGACCTCCACTAGATGATGCCATTATATTGATCAAAGGTCGTCTTTTAGTGTTAGACCATCCATCCGAATAAATCGTCAATTCTTTCTTTTTCCATGTATCTCTAATTGGTTGTAACTTTCTATCAATGTGTGTCTTTTCTTGAGCTAAAAGAGTTGTTTTCAACCTATTATATGATTGGGGGATATAATCGGGAATGAAATTTTCAGCTAGAAACTTTGAATATTTTTTAAAATAGGGAGAGTTTGCAAAGTTGAACGATAAACCTGATGTGTAGAACATTCTAGCGGCAAATTTGTCAGCCGTATTTCTCTTATAGATGCTGAAGGATTTCCCTATAGCTCCATTCTCTGAACTTTTTTTTGGTTGAAGTAAATCAGTCCCCTCAGAAGTGATACATAATTAACTTTTTTCTTGCATCAACTTGAATTGATGCTCTTTTTCTTTTGGCTTGTTCATGTTCCATCTTCAAAGCCACAAATATATCACCACTAATTTCTTTACATATTTGAACTCCATGGCCCGATAATCTTAAGAGGTGTGCTTTCACTCTATTATATGATCCTGTAACTATTTTATCGCAATAGTTACATGACCATATTCTATTTCGTCCCCATTTCGAGCAACCGAAATAACTTTCATATGATTCCATAATGGTTTATCATCAAAATCTACTCCTACAGTTTTTGTGGGACTCATAAAATTCTTTCCTTTTTGACTACTTGATGCAAATGTCATCTTGCTGAACAAAAAAAGATATAAATTTTTTACTGTATATACTTTGTTATTATTTAATTTGTCTGGTTAAGTCAATCATTAGTTCCCACTTCCTATCAACATAAACTTACATTTCTAGTATTTCGATAGTTCAAAGTTTGTATTGATAAAAAGGAATCAAAAGATCTAGCAAGATGGGATCCTTAAAGCACTTGTTTGATAGGAAAAATTAAGTGATCTAGCGAAACAAGATCCTTGATATCAAAAAGGGAAGCCTAAAACGTCTTCGAGTAACATCAAAAAGACTCTTTTTGTAGTAGTCTTTTCATTCTCACCAGTTTTTCCCTCCTAAAACATAAAACACCATTGTCTCTTCTCTTCTCAATTTCTTTGTTTTTCATTCAAGTTCTTTGTTAGCTAAAAAAAATTCTCTCTTTCTTTGTTCAACAAGATGACATTTGTATCAAGTAGTTAAAAAGGAAAGAATTTTATGAGACCCACAAAAACTGTAGGAGTAGATTTTGATGATAAACCATTATGAAATCATGTGAAAGTTATTTTGGTTGCTCCAAATGGGGGTGAAAATAGAATATGGTCATGTAACTATTGCAATAAAATAGTTACGGAATCATATAATAGAGTGAAAACACACCTCTTAAGATTATCGGGCCATGGAGTTCAAATATGTAAGAAATTACTGGTGATATATTTGCGGCTTTGAAGATGAAGTATGAACAAGCCGAAAGAAAAAGAGCATTTATTCAAGTTGATGCAAGAAAAAAAGTTGATTATGTATCACTCCGGAGGGGACTGATTTACTTCAAAAAAGAAGAAGAAAGAGTTCAGAGAGTGAAGCTATAGGGAAATCCTTCGGCATCTATGAGAGAAATACGGTCGACAAATTTGTCGCTAGAATGTTCTACGCATCAGGTTTATCGTTCAACTTTGCAAACTCCCCTTATTTTAAATAATATTCGAAGTTTCTAGCTGAAAATTTCATTCCCGATTATATTCCCCCATCATATAATAGGTTGAGAACAACTCTTTTAGCTCAAGAAAAGACACACATTGATAGAAAGTTACAACCAATTAAAGATACATGGAAAAAGAAAGAATTGTTGATTTGTTCGGATGGATGGTCCGACACTAAAAGATGACCTTTGATCAATATAATGGCATCATCTAGTGGAAGTCCAATGTTTTTAAATTCAATCAATTTCAGGAATTGTAAGATGGAGAATATATTGCTAACTTGTTTATTGAAGCAATAGAAAATGTAGGTTCAAATAATATTGTTCAAGTTATTATGGATAATGCAAGTAATATGAAACTTGACGGTTCTATTGTGGAGCGAAAATTTCCTCATATATTTTGGACTCCTTGTGTTGTTCATTGTTCGTATCTAGCTTTGAAAAGTATGTGCCAACCTTCGGAAAAATCACCTCACTTTACTAATTGCAAATGGATTTTAGAGTTACTTAGTGAAGTGAGTAATTTGAAGAACTTTGTTGTGAATCATGACTTGGCACATGCACTTTTTCAAAAACATTCGGATTTGTGTTTATTGAAAGTTGGTGAAACAAGATTTGCCTCACATTATTTTTTTTTGAAACTTGGTAACTGATTTGCCTCACACATTATTATGACCACCCAAATTCGCAAAGTGAAATCGTCTTTGGAGAAAATGGTCATGGATGATGAATGAAAGAATTATAAGGGGGATTAGGTAATTGAAGCCAAAACTCGTGAAATAAAATCTCTCATGATGCGAAATGAGATAGTATTGACTACTTCTTGGAATTTACAGAACCAATTGTTGATATGCTAAGAACTGCCGATATTGATGGTCCAAAATTACATCTCATATGATTGAGAAGGTCAAGAAAGTAATCTTTGAGCATGAGGGGAAATTATATATATAAAAGGCAAATAAATAGTATTTCTCACTAAAATAAATACAATATCCATGTAAATATAAGATATAAATGTTATTACTTTGATGCAATAGTTAAATATATTCTACATGAACTTGCTATTAATTCTTTATTCTAATATTTAGGCCTTTTAAATTATTGCTATTCATTCTTTATTTTAATAATTAGTTATTTGTTTCAATTCTCTTGTGGTTTAGGAATTAGGAGTCCTGCTCCTGCCCATAGAGATTTATGAGTTTTTTTAGGTTACAACTGTTTTTTTTTGGTTATAAGGCTTCAGTTTATATTGACAAACATTAAATCTCATTCAAATGTGTTTTAGCTGTCTTTTCATATATTTTAATATATAATATTATAAAGATAACTTAAATAATAGTTTGAGGGAAAATGTGAAAAGATGATTGTCTAAAGAAGAAATTTTTAATGAAAGGTAAAAAGTTTAATAAACATTTCATATATATATATATATATATATATATATATATATATATCCTTGTTTTTTCTACATTATATTTAACTTATAAATTATAATGATGTTTTTTACTCCTTGTGTCCTCATTTTTATAGTATTTTTTTATTTTTTCGAGATTCAAACTTCTAAGTTTTGAATTATATATATTGATAATCACGTAAAAGAAATACTTTAAGTTATAATAATGTAATAATTAAAACTATTTAAAAGAATATGAAAAGATTCCAATCTGAAAATAAACAATTTAATAAAAGGGTTAATTATGTTCAATTAGTAAATTTATCCACGCTTCGGGCTAGGGGTGTGCTTTTGATTTTTCGATTTGGTTTTGTATCATCCGAATTGGGTTTTTCGGTTTTTGATTTTGAAAAAGAGTAACCCAATCCAAACCAAGATATATTTTAAATTATTAAATGGTGAAATACATGTGCCAAGTGCGTGTATTTCACCACACATACCTGGCGTTTTAGGGAGGAATAATTTCACTTTAAAATAGCCCGGGGGGGGGGGGGGTGATAGGACCCCTGTGAAGTATAAGTGTGTAGTTGGAAATTCGGTAATAGGTTGGGGGTCATTAGGCCATTTTATCCAAATAAGACATAGACAATGAAGTACTATCTTTCAATAAAAATCATAGCTTGACCAAATGTACAACACATACATAAAAAATCATGAGACAGCACAAAGCAATTCATAGCTTTAAAATGATGCTAGGTATGGTTCGCTCGCTCCTACAAACACATACTAACTTTTTAGAATTATAATTTTTTTCATGAATAAACTCCTTAATGGAAGGTATAATTTAACTTACAGTGTCCTTGTCTTCCAAAAGAATCCCACAATGCTCAAGACATCCAATTAATGTCAATGTACAATGTTTAATAGCGAATTCTATCAATAACCATTCAAACAAATTCAATATAACCTATTATGCTCCAAAGCCAACCAATTCCTTTTCTCCCCATTACTCATGTAGTTAATATCCATTTATTACCCAAACATGGTACTTTCAATCCATTAGGGCCATTAGAAATAATTATCCAGCTTAATTTTTACCTAGGTTAATATTCATCATCTCTTTCCCGGACTCACTTTTAGGATTACTCTAATATAATGTTCAAATCAAAATTTCCACTCAACAATACCCTTTGTAAGTGTATTTATACACAACAAATGAGATTTGGATAGTGAGATTACCTCTCCTCAAAGTGTTCTTTAATTTATAAAGATTCAATGCATTTTGGAGTTAATACATGAATCAAGTTGGTAGAATCTACAGTAAATATCCATTAATACTCACTTTGGAAAGTATTTATGGTGGAGGTTGTGTGTTTCTTCCTTTGGAACACTCCAAGCTCCAAAAATCCTCATTCACTCTCCTCGACTTTAGGAGTATTTATAGTGTTGAGGCTTATGGCTATGTGTGCATTCAAGGCCCGACCCTAACCTCATATATGCTCGAAGCTTTTAGCGCAAAAATCCATGCTTGTGTTTAGGCCCTCTTGGGCGCACGTATGGCAATATTCTAAACCTCGTGGCGAGCTTTGCTCCATGTGCACTCATGGAATTCTGAAGGACAACTTTTGATAAAATGCCCATAACTTGTGGTAGGAATATTCAAATGACAAACCATTTGAACTATTGGAAACTACACTTAAACGACTCCATTATTCATATCTTAACCATATCCAAATGCGTTATACATTAAGGGGTCGTTTAATATGTTGGAAAGACATAGATAGTCTGGGGATTAAAAATCTAGTACTGTCTCTTATCCTTTGTTTGGTTCCTAATCATGGGATAAATTATTCCAATACTAGTAATTAGTATTGGGATAAGTTATTCATGCCAGAAGGTGAAATAATAGTACTAGGATTAGTTAGTCCCCGGATAAAATAATGAAAATGACAAAAATATCCATGAGGTCCCTCTAACCTTTTTTATTCTAAATAAGGTGGAACTTCTTAGAAATTATGCAATGCATGGAATTTTTAATACAACAAACTAAACAATCAATAAGAAACAATGTTAGGATAACTAATCCCAACATAACTAATTCCAGTATAACTAGTCCCTGCATAACTTCAAACCAAATGACCCGTGAGAGTGGTAGCCTTTGGAAGTTAGACCTTGTGCGACTTACGGAGTTGTCTTCCATGTCTTGTTTCCCTCGACCTTTATAGCACTCCAAACCACCTCCAACCTACACCATAACTTCACTAACATACTCCAAGGACTAGACTGCTCTCGTGTGGGTCCACACACACCTCAGGGCTGCTTTAAGAATATCGTTAAAGTTCGTAATTGACCTAAATATATATTTGAGAGACTGGAACAACGGAACTTAAGGGGCTTTACACTATTAGACCAACATAAGGTTAATTTGTTTTTTTTCCGTTTTAAAAATTGGCTTTTTATATGGAATGTCAATGTAATCGTTAAACCTATTTTCTGTGGTTGACACTTGTAGTTCTAATTTCATTATGTATTTGGTCATTTCGTTCAATCTTTTTTTAGGGGGGTGGGGTGGCTAAGATTCGTTCCCCTTGGTTGTATCAGAAATTGAGAATGAGATCTTTGATAATGGACAATTCACATCCTAGGACAAAGATGACAATCAAAGTTAAATTGAATGGTGAAATGAAGCTAATTCATGAAATCTGCACAATCGTATAGTCTAATATTATTATAGGTCTCAAGTATTTTGGTATATTTGAATTCATCTTACACACATGTGATGGGTCTATGTTACGGTCCTCTATAATGGATCTAGTTATGGGATGCTATTAGACAAAATCAGAGTTAATGTAGAGTGATTTAGGAGTCTGAAAAGATTTTTTCTTTCCGACAATCTCTTGAGTTAAAGTACACAAAAAATGGATAATTTTCTGTATATCATTTCACTGGATTCAAATAACACTAAATACAACACTGGTGGATTATCCACCCATCAGTTGGGTGTTTTGGAAACCATACAGGAACAAAGAATGCTTACTGAAGACGAGTTAGTTCAGAAGACACACTTAGCCATGGAGTTCGAGGAGGTGGCAAAAAAGGAAGAAATAGCTTGTCGACAGAGGTCGAGAGTACAATGGTTGAAAAGTGGAGACAAGAACACAAAGTTCTCCCATCGGATGGCTAATTCCCACAAAAGATACAATTCCATTGACTCATTAGAGGTAGAAGGTCAAGTCATCACTGAGCCAGAAGCAATAAAGAATGTGGCTACAGAGGAATTTTGACGAGGAAGAAGTATGGGAGAGCATCAAGTCATGTGCAATCGATAAGGCACCTGGCCCAGATGGTTTCAATATGAATTTCTTTCAGACGTTCTGGGATGTTGTTAAGGGTGACTTCATGGGTACAATGCATTATTTCCATGAGCACCAAGCTTTCGAAAAAAGTTTGAATGCTACTTACATAGCCCTTATCCCTAAAAGAGCAGGAGCGGTGGAACTAAGGGACTTTAGGCCCATAAGTCTGATTTCAGTAGTGTACAAAATAATTGCAAAATTACTAACTGAAAGACTAAAGAATGTAGTGGATAGACTGGTCAACAAACATCAAATGGCTTTTGTGAAAGGAAGACAGATTATGAATGCTGCCTTTAATAGCTAATGAATGTATAGATACAAGGATCAGGGGTGAGGTAGCTGGCTTGATGTGCAAATTAGATTTTGGGGGAAACCGAACTCAAGTGAAGTTAAGCCGAGTCGCCTTTGACCATGTGAATTGGGGCTATCTATTGAGTGTCTTGAAACAGACGGGATTCGGGGAAAGATGGCTGAAGTGGATCAATTTTTGTATTAAAACTATCAGGTTCTCTATTTTAGTCAATGGAGAACCTGTTGGTTTTTTCCCCTCAGAAAGAGGACTCAGACAAGGGGATCCTTTATCTCCTTTCTTGTTCATACTTGCAATGGAAGGATTTAACAACATGATTAGAGTAGCAATTCATAACAACTGGTTAAGGGGCTTCAAAATTGGAGAGGGTGACCTAGAGATATGTCATCTGCTATATGCAGATGACACTATCATTTTTTGTGAAGCTCTAGTGGAGCAGGTTAGCTATATTAGAGTCATGCTGGTGGTTTTTGAAGCCATTTCTGGTCTAAAGGTGAACTGGAGAAAAAGCAATATTTTCCCTATCAAAGAGGTCACAAACATTCAGTCTCTTGCAAGTGTGCTTGGATGTGGTGTGGATACTCTGCCTTGTGAGTACTTAGGCATGCCTTTAGGCAGGAAGTTCAAGAGGTCGAGATATGGGATATAGAATTATAGAGAAATCTGAAAGGAGACTAGCAAAATGGAAGTCACAGTACTTATCTTTAGGGGGAAGGATCACACTGATTAATTCAGTCTTGGATTCCTTGCCCACCTATGTCATGTCTTTGTTTCTCATCCTGGACACTGTGGTGGAAAAACTCAACAGATTAAGAAGGGATTTTTTGTGGAAGAAGAGTAGAGAAGGAAAGGGTTACAATCTGGTAAAATGGGAAGAGACTCAATCTAGCAAAGGCCAAGGGGGACTAGGAGTAAGAAATCTGAAGACCCAAAATAATAGCCTTTTGATGAAGTGGCTTTGGAGATTTTGTGAAGAAGAGTCCTCTCTTTGGAAGCAAGCAATTTTCCATAAGTATGGGCAAACCAACCCCTGGTACTCAAATGAGGTAAATACTACATATGGGGTGGGTGTTTGGAGGGCAATCAGAACACTGTGGCCAAAGTTGCAGAAGAACTCTATGATTAGGGTGGGCAATGGCCTCAAAACCAGGTTTTGGAAGGACAATTGGCTAGGTGAAGCTCCATTGCAGGACAGATTCCCAGATGTTATGATGTTATGTAGGAATCCAGAGATAAATGTTGCCGAATGTTGGTCTAACCATGGCTGGAATTTCAATTTCAGAAGACATCTAAATGATTGGGAAGTGGAAAGGGTGGCAAGTTTGCTAAATGAAGTGGAAATTTATGCTGGAACCACAATGGAACCTGACAAGCTAAGGTGGAGACACACTACAGAAGGAAGTTTCTCTGTTAAAAATTTGTACAAGAGGGAAAATAGTGTTATGCAGGAGGAAGAGCCAATGATATGGAAGAATGTATGGAAGAATACAGCTCCAACCAAGGTGAGAGGTTTCACTTGGCTAGTAGTTAAAAAGGCATGCCTTACTCATGAAGTACTACAAAAGAAGGGGAGAGTAGTGGTGACTAGGTGTTTTTTGTGCAATGAAACAAGAGAGACAAATAATCACCTGTTCCTACACTGTAAGTACACTACTCAAGCGTGGAATTTGTTTTTCCGTCTCACAAAGACAACGTGGACAATGCCAGAGCATACAGCTGATCTGATGAGCTGTTGGATTAGAAGAGGCGGAAGCAAGAGTAAAAAAAAATGGTGGAGGATAATACCCTCGTGCATATGGTGGACCATTTGGAAAGAGAGAAATGGAAGGTGCTTTGAAGACAAGATCAGGTCCATTCATGATGTGAAATGGAAGTGCCTGGAAACCCTATTTTTTTGGTGTAAACAGAACTGTATAGAGGAAGTAGAGGAGTTGGTTGATTTACTAGGTACTTTGTAAAGTTTAGATTTGAATCTCACTCCCCTGTAACATGTTTTTGGTGGTAGCCAGCAGTCCTAATGCTGAAGAATACAACAGTACTAATTCTAAAAAAAAAAAAAAAGGAAATAACATTTTACTTCAACTGAAATGAGAAAGTGGAGGAATAACCTCCTTGTGGCAACAACTGCTACACAGAAATAGGAAAAATAAATAACTTATAAGCTGAAGTAATCTACTCTTTATTTTCCTCAAATCTTCCATGTGTAAACCGTTGGTAGACTAAAGGGGTGCTAAAAATATAGGTGTTATAGTGTTTCTAGTATCTTCGGTAGCCTATACCATAGTATGGTGCTTCCTCTGTGAACCAAGAGGTCTCGCCTATTTATTCAGGTGTTGAGTAAATTTTTTGAACTTAAATCATACAGTGAACTAGGCCTTCTTAAACACAATGAACAAAAAATTCTTGTTTTCTTTTTTGCTTAATTACGTATCATTAATAATGTATAACAAAAAATATTATAGATGCTTTTCGCAATGTTCAGGGAAGCGTGAAGCGGAAAAATGCGATAAGGCCCCGGCTTCACGCTCTAAGTGATGAAGCGCTCACATACTCATTCTAGTCTGTGAAGCGTAGAAGGCTCGCATCGCTTCGCTTCATCGCTTTAAGCGATGAAGCCCTCGCTTTAAGCGATGAAGCCCTCGCTTTCCTGAACACTGGCTCTTCGCATAACTAAAGATTGATAGCCCAAATGTAATACTCTTCCATTTTAATTTATATGACACTCTTTCTATTTCATGACGTCCTAAAATGTTTGATACAATTCTTCATTAAGGGTAAGCTCGGAACTAAGTGTGAATACTCTATCTAATACTCCCTCTGTCCCAATTTATGTGACATATTTTGGATTTCAAGATTCAAGTCTATTTTTGACCGTAAATTTTTCATATATCTTTTAAATATTTTGAATTATTAATTATTGTGACTTATAGTACTTTTTATGTAGTTTACAAATATATAAATTTCATTTTGAAAAAAATTGAAGATTCCATGATCAAATTCTCGGTCAAACTTAAATTGTTTGACTCTCGAAAAGCGAAATGTGTCACATAAATTGGGACAGAGAGAGTAGCTTACTTCTGATCTCGCTGTTCTTTGGGCATCACATTTGTTATGTCAAGATATGCAGTTTCCAAAAATTTGTTATGTCAAGATAGGATTCTCAAATTACTTTATAGTACAACTTTTAGAACTTTAAAGAACTCGAATTCGTTTCTTTATTCCATTTTTAAATTTGAGATGATGTCATCTTTATTGCACTAACTTTCCGATCATTACTTATTTACCTTGTAAAAAAAGAAGTTTTTCAAGCATTATTGCTTTTGCTCGGTAATTAAAAAAAAGCATTATTGCTTTTGCTATCACTGATATGATGCAAAAGTCAAACTATTTTTTAATTCCATGTCTAGTTAAACATCATATAAAATAAAACTGAGCTCGGAACAAATTTTCCCCTATCATTACCGAAGACTTATTTCGAATTTTTTGAGTAGCAAGTCGTAGTTGAATAATGTTGAAATTGAAAGCATACTAAACATTATGCCTTCAACACGCCCCTTCACATGCGGACAGGATTCTTTTCATGGCAAGCATGTGAAGTTCTTTTTGATACTTGGCAGCGGTGAGACTCGACTGGAAGACTTTAGCCAATCTGATAACATGTTGATTTGTGTGACACTTAATCTATTAGCTTAAAGCTAATAGAACATACTTTTATTTACTTAATATTACGTCTTCAACAAATAATAACGTAGAGAGGAAAAACTTAAATTGATGGCTGGTAACGGGTAAGAATGCAGACTACACAACAAAGTAAGAAAAAACCTTGACGAGGTCAAATATAAGTCTTTTTTTTGAGCATTAAGTTCCTTTTAGCTGCTGCTATACTTTAAAATCGGAAGTGAAATTTAAAACATAAGTTTCACAAGAAAATCTGAGTTGCATGAATGTTATGTTTTGGTTGATTCTGGCTATGGAAATTCTTCTGACATGTATGGCTAGGCATGTGAAATATGTAATATGTTGAGAACTATGTTCCAGCTGTTAGGTTGATTGCCATTGTAATATTTCAAGTCTGATTCTGGAACTGTAATGAGAATTCATTATGATGTTGCTGACACTGGGAGTTCCAATATCCATGATGAAAGAGAAATCATGTGATATACTGAACGCAGCCTTGCTAGAGTTGCATTTTGATGGGTTTGTGATTTGTTCTCTCTTAAAAACCTTATACTTATTATCATCACGTCTACCATTAATACACCAATCTTTCATCATGGATATCGGAATTTCTAGTGTCAGCAACATCATAATGAACATTTCTATCCTTTGTACTTGTATGCATATATTTATAGTTTACTACTCATTCACTTGCATAACTAAAAGGTTGGCTTCATTCATTGTACATTATATCTAAAATAGCATATTCTTTTACATTCTAGGGGAGATGGGTCCAGATTTTAGCCCAAAAATGTCAGTTAAATCTCTAACACCACAGCAAATAGTTCGCATCCATCAGTTGTTTCGTCAAGCCAAATTTGATGATCCCAGTGGTGATGTAAGTTCCTCTTTGTGAAATTGTTGCCTCTTTTCCAATTTCCTTTAGCAACACCAAACTATAAATGTTTGGTGATTCCCAGTTATCTCATGCATATGATTTCTAAGCCATATTGCAGATTTTAAGTCCTGCTGGAGAATATAATCTACGTCTTGGCATTATAAAGGAGCTGCACCCAGATATGGTTGCTACCTTTTCAGGAAGGTTGGATCATATATGAAGTTCTTCATCCTACTTAGTTTGATGAATCCTTTGATTGGATAATACAAATCATAAAGTGTTAAAAACTACTATGTCTTCTGTCCAGTGCTCAAGTATTCGAAGGTCATCCATTCATCGTGGAAGCTGGAGTTAGTGTTGGTGGGAAAGATGTTAAACAAGTAAGAATCTCCCTTATGGTAAAGTATATAAAACATGGAGAACGTAATATGCTTAGTCCTGAAACTGATTGTGTCTATTCATTATGTTGTATCTCCAATGTTAGAAGCAAAGGACCCATGAGAATGCATCTTTATCTGCATTTGATAAGTAGTTAAAGATGGTTTGATTTAGGATATGTTTATCTGTTCGGTTGGGTCAATATTTGTATAAATCAGTTGCACGAATCGGCCATTGGTTTGTAGATATGCTCTCCTGTGAACCGAACTGATAAGATATCGATTGCTTCGGTTTTCCGAGCAGTTTGGGTCGGACATGAATCTCTGCTGCAAATATTCCCCATGGTCTTTGCCTTACTCCTCTGTAGCGCTTCTTCTCCAAGGTATCTTTCGCTTTCTGAACAAAGTACTCTGTTGCTTACTCCATTTTCCTGACAGGAGGTATTGCAAAAGTCAAGGTAGGTTTCTTCAATTGAAGCTTTCGTGCTTCAGGAAAATTGAGCTTGTTAGAGGTCCAATCTGGCATTTTGCTTTGATTTCAATGAAATCAAATTCAGCTTGAATTCTTGAAGTAGCTAGAGAAGTCATGGGTCAAACTTTGAGTCGTTTTTGTGTAAATGAAAGTGGGATCAAAAGAGAAAGTAAGTTTCGATATTAGAAGCAAAAGATTCCAAAGAATTGGATGCAAATCTTTAGTTGGGGTGTTGCCAACAAGCCAGAGAGACAGCAACTGGAGAGACGAGAGAATAGAGAAATGTGCGCTGAGGTGAAATGGTGAATGGCTCAACCCTGAATCCCTCGCCCTTATCTGTATAATGGTCTGGTTCGATTTAAAAAATTGGGATACTTGACCACCTAACCATTATCGATAAGTATATAAATTAGCTCAGTATCCTGAAACATTTTCCCGAATACCTAGACTTTTTAACCGATATGACTTTTTCAGTTTGGTATTTCGGGTACAACCGAGAACAGCCCTAAATTGATTTTTTGAAAGAACCTGATCAAATGATTGTGGAAGCACTATATGATAGCCAAACTCTTTTTCTTTGTTATGAGCTTGACATTACTAGATGGTGAGGCTTTGGAGGGAATCACCTGGTGTTAATGATATATTTCCTAGGAGCTATAACAAGTAATTTTTAGGCACATCCTCTGCTCTTCCCATATCTGTGTAATAAATAGATGAACTTCTGTTTGTTGGATGATTAGTGTTTCTTTTCTTTTTCTAATAACTGGTCAGTGGAAAAGAAAGAGAAGAAAAGAGAAGCAACTGTCACTGTTAGAAATTTCTAATCCATAAAACTTTTGTTGCTTCTCTTAGCTTATTGCCTGATGACACAGTTGGTCTTAGTCCCATTGTTGCAACTTTTTTGTCTTCTAAACTTACTGATCTCATATTGTTGCACTGACTATGGTTGACTAAATTTTAGGGGCTGAATGTTTTCCGATTTGCTAATCGGATTCCACTTCTTTTTGAGCAAGGTGCTGATGTTGTTACCAGGACTGCTATGAAGAGAATCAAGTAAGGCATTTAAAGCCCCTATGAAGTTGCTCACACTTCTCATTCATAAAGTAACTAAGAAACTCTGCTAGTCCTGGGGGGGGGGGGGGTGTAGTTTTTCCATTGAGGCTCCTCTTATGTCTCATACTCTTTTGCTTTCCTCTTTTTTTGTTGGGTTTTCCCTTTTTGGGCGAGGGTGTGAATATTGCTGCAAATTGAACTGCAGACAGTAATAAGATGTCACTTTTAGTTGGAACAGTTACAAGATCAACCAAACACAAGACAAGATTGGTGTCTTTGTGAGCATTGTTAGCACCAAAATCCCCTTTAAAGGGACTGGCAAGGAGTATATTGGAGATGACATAAGTGAGATAGCTTCTGCTGTCAAGGTAATTTCTATCGTCTGCTGTTAACAAATTATTGAGCAATTTTTCAGTACACTAACAGAATCAATGTTCCAGACAGCTATTCAGCAATGCTGCAATCAGCTCAAATCAAAAATTGTAAAAAGGATTCATGCTCGTGAGCAGCAGGAAAGGAAGCGGAATCTGAGCAAGTAAGCCGGATCATTTAAGGCTCATATTAGTAATTTATGTTTCATCAGTCAAATTCAATACCATTTTTCTGCTCGATGCAGGTATATTCCTAGTGCTACTGCTGCTATATATGATCTCCTAAAACAGACGACAATTGTGCATGCATCAAAAAAGAGACGCTTCAGGGATGACATTGCTGACCTACTAAAACAAGTTTCAGTTAATTCATTAACAAAAGATACATTCAGAGAAAAGCTTGCTCAGCATGTCGAAAAGGTATGATCCTTGTATAGATGTTATTCTAGAGCAGAGAAGTTTATGTATGACATTATGGTCAAGTACTTCTACCTTCAACTTGACTAGATGTTGTTTTTGCCTTTTGAATTTGACAAAGAAATTGGTTCGATGACCTGATTGCGGCTATAAAATTGGAAATTGAGATGGTTCCCCAGAACTTACTAATATTGCTATATTTTGTCAAGAAGGATCTGGATGAACGAAATTCTATATGGTTCATTGTTTTGTGTTGCAGGTGGACTACGAAATGGGTTTGGAATATGCCACACAGACCGGAGTGAATGAAGAACCACGGGAAGACATATACATAGAGTCACTGGATGAAGATAAGAAGAGCTTCGTAGACCTCCAGAGCCCCATATTTGTCTTCAGACTCTATCACTAGTTAGTTATTCACTAGCTGGATTGTCATAGGAATGCGTTGTTTCTAATATTATTTTTCATTTTGATTTTGATTTTCATCAATTAAATTATAGAAATTCTAGAGGTGTAGAGGACAACAAGGCAGAAATGTATTATGATAGGAAGAGAAAGTGCAACTTATTGCACCTATGTTTACCTTATTGTTTGAAGTAAAGCTTTGATAGTTCAGAACTTCAGTTTATCAATTATGGTTGAACTTTAAATAGTTGTTTTAATAAAATAGATATGTTTTGAATGGTTCCTTTAAGAATATTAAGTGATTCAGAAAGGAAATATAAATATATTCTTGTGTTGATATAATTAATTTATGGTGACGTTGATGGTGATGGAGGAGGAGTTGCTAGTGTGGTGTAAGAAGAAAGGAAGGGGTAAAAATGTGTTGGGGGTGGTGAGATGTAGGGGTGGCAATTGGGCGGGCTGAGTTAAATTTGGGCGGATAAAGTGGGTCAAGACAATAAACAAGTCAAGATTCAACCCAATTCAAATTTATTTGGACTAAAATGGTTGGGTCAAAACTGGTCATAATTTAATTCGCCCAATTTTTACTAAACTGTTAATAGCTTTATTTGTTATTTTTTAAGTTTTTAGTACCTAATGAATTTATTTTTTTCTTTAACATAGCTATATATAACATATAAAATTTAAAAAAAGTTTTTAAAAATATTTGACAAAATTTCTCAAAAATCAATTTGGGTTACATATCAACTCAATTTTTAATGGATGGAAATGGGTTGGGTTGAAATAGATTGAACTAACAAATGAGTGGCTCAATAACCAACCCAAATCTAAATGAGTTGGGCCGAATTGGACGGGTGGATTTGAATTTGCCATCCCTAGTGAGATGGCATGTCACGTGGTGTTTATATAATCAAAATGTCAGTGTTATCAGTTATGTGAGATTGAGTATCTACTTTGGACATGTCTAACAAACTAGGGAAATGTTTGAACTATTTGGCTAATGTCGAAGGTATTTTTGTAAAGATAATAAGGAAAAAAGTCGTATGTATTTCTTAATTTTGCGATTAAGAGTTGATATATTCATCATTTAATTAAAAAGGACTCATAGATACCATCGTTATCCAACAAATGACATATATTTGCCGTTGTCGTTAACATACCAATATTTATTAAATATCTAAAAAGATAACATTTTTTTTTTTTTAAGTTTTAACATTTTCACATGTTTTATATCATAAAATTAAATGATATTTTGATGTGTTATACATATTTTTAGTTTAAGATCATAAAATTCAAAAATCTTCTTTATTTTTTAAAATGCTGAGTCAAGTCAAAGTTCAATAAATATTGAAATGATTGGAGTCCTATTTAAAGAAAAAAATAAACCTTCTAAAAAAAAGAAAGAAATAACTTTGCATCTCAAAAGTAATTTCAAATATAATAACATTTCTACATTTTAAAAAATTTGAAAAATAAACTTTAAATCAAATTTTAATAAAATAATAAAATGTAAGCCTCCAATTCATTTTTATCTAATATACTTGAGCCGCCCCGATGTAGGGCATCTTGTGTCTAGTGATCATGTAGTGAATTCTCAGGGGAAGAGTCAACATTGGGAATTGAAAAAGGTGCTATCATTTTCCACGAATCGGATATTACAAAAGTCAAACATTATTGGTAGATCACTTCGAGTTTTTTTTTTTTTTTTTTTGGGAGCATTCGAATTTAGAAAGTTATTTAAATACATAATTTATTTTATTATATTTTAAAAAATTTCTTATCATATGAAAAAATTATAAAAATTTTTACTCTATCTTATTCTCAAATACATCATTTTAGTGATATATCAGAATGTTGAGTGATGTATCTTAAATCGAGACGCATGTCGGGAACATCATGAGATGTATCCAAAATCAGGACGCAATGTATCAACACGTTTTGAGATGTATTCAGATTCCATCAAATTTAAGGAATTTTGTAAATTGGAAAATAATAGAGATAAGATGAAATTAGCCCTTAATAGTTAATACTATGAGATTTGTGTAAAATTCCCTTCTAATTTAGTCATCGGGTTTGGGTCGGATTTTGATATCTCAAGGGAATAAAAGAGAGGTTGAATTTTTCTTTTCCGATTGGCTTGAGTTTAGAAGAGTAAATAATAATGGATGAAATTATTTTAAAGCAACGTGGTAATTTTCCAATAAAAAATTAAGAAAAATAATTTTTAATATAGTATAATATTAATCTATTAATGAAAAAGATAAATGTAGTTCATTTGTTGGACGAAGAGCATGTATGACTATATATAATATGTAAATCATTTTTTTCATTCAAAGATCAATCACTTCTAAATCGTAAATTTAAGAAATATATATATATATATATATATTTCAAGATAATATAATAAAAAATTAAATTTAACGTTTTTCCTATTTTTTCTTAAATTATAAATAGATACTCTCAAAACTAAATAATCAAATATAATGGTGTGATAATTATTCTTTCATCTTTTAGTCAGACGCTTAATTCGAGTCCCTCTAAATATACCATTGGTTTTCACTTTTGTTGCGGAACTTTCCCAATTAAAGTTGCAAAAAGTGATTTTGCCTCTTTTTATATTTTTTTATTTTTATTTGGCCCTTCAAGGTACACTTTTTCTTGTTTGTTGTTTTAAATGTTATTCTTAAGATATTTAAAAAAACATATTTTTGTATTATTTTTAATATTAATTATTTATTCATTAAATAATTTTTAAAAATTCAGTATTAAATATTAATTAATAAATATAATATAATAAAATAATAATATGAATTATTATTTGTTTCTACCAAGTAAGTACTATCTCCGTTATCTTTTAATTGTCATAATTTTCCTTTTCAGAGTCAAATTATAAAAAGTTTGACTAACATTTTATAATATATATTTTATCATATTGACGTGCAAAAAAGTGCAATTTATAGTACTTTTCGTATAGTTTTTGAATATTTGAATTGTTTTTTAAAACTATCAAATTAATGTAATCTAATTTAATTTTAAAAATTAGTCAAATTGACTTTCAAAATATGTTTATGTAATCTAATTTAACTTTGAAATTAGTCAAATTGATTTTTAAAATTGCAATATAATAAATAAAAGTGGATAGAGGGATATATAAATGTAACAAGTACAGAGTATTTGTGATTTTGGGATTTTCAACCATTTTTCGCTTCTCTCTCTTCTTTATACAAAAATTCACAGATACATTTCTGCATTTATATTTTGTTCATCCATTTCTAAAACCCTTTTGCCTTTTCGTGGTCGGTTCCTTTTTTCCTTTAGGTAAAGAAAAATATTGTTAGAATTTCTGCTAAACTTTTTGGGTTCAATCTGTTGGAAACTCTTGTTTTGCGCATGGTTGTGATGGATGAGATTGGAATTGATATCAGGTTAGACTGTTGAATTTTAAAGCCCCGAAGAAATTTTTATTTTTATTTGTTTTTTTTTTCATTTTTTCTCCGAGTAAATTAATGTAAAATCTGGATGGATATGAGCAAATCTACCATCATTTAGCAGAAATTGTAAGTTTGATGGTTTTGTTGGCTCTGTATTTAATTTAGGTTTTATTGGTTTTTTTTTTCCGGATTATTTCTGTTTTGATGTAATTGGTTTATGGTATCTTTGAGATGTTGGATGTGTGAATTGACAGTCTTTTTGGTTGAATTACATGAATTGATGGAATTTCTGATGTGGGTTTATGCTTGAGAATTCCAGAAATGATCTTGGATATTGAGAAATGAGTATTTGGTTATTGGAGTGTGATTATTCGGGTTTTGTTAGTTATTGAATTTTGTGATACCTTTGAGGATTGCTGTTTTAATGAATTAAGGGGGTCAAGGATTAGTGTATTTTCATTAGGTGTGTATATTTTTGTTTTCATTTGGTTTTGGATGGAGTACTGTATGATTGATGCTGATGGATTGGGAAACAGCTCGGACATTGAAGTCGATGACATAAGGTGCGACAATATAGCAGAAAAGGATGTCAGTGATGAAGAGATTGATCCTGAGGAATTGGAGAGGCGAATGTGGAAGGATCGTGTCAAGCTCAAGAGGCTTAAGGAAAGGCAGAAAATTGCTGCACAACAAGCTGCAGAGAAGCAGAAGAACAAGCAAACCACTGATCAAGCTCGGCGTAAAAAGATGTCAAGAGCTCAGGATGGGATTTTGAAGTACATGTTGAAACTCATGGAGGTCTGCAAGGCTCGAGGATTTGTTTACGGAATTATACCTGAGAAGGGTAAACCAGTCAGTGGTTCATCTGATAACATAAGAGCTTGGTGGAAGGAGAAGGTGAAATTTGATAAGAATGGTCCTGCTGCAATAGCCAAGTATGAAGCAGAATGTCATGCAAAAGGAGAGGGTATCGGCAACCAAAATGGGAACCCACAAAGTGTTCTGCAGGACTTGCAAGATGCAACCTTGGGGTCCCTTTTGTCTTCTTTAATGCAACATTGTGATCCACCTCAGCGGAAGTACCCATTGGAGAAAGGTGTCTCACCACCCTGGTGGCCATCAGGGAATGACGAATGGTGGGTGAAAATGGGTCTGCCTAAGGGTCAAAAACCACCGTATAAGAAGCCACATGATTTAAAGAAAATGTTTAAAGTTGGTGTTCTAACTGCTGTTATAAAGCATATGTCACCTGATATTGCAAAGATCAGGAGATTAGTGCGGCAGTCAAAGTGTTTACAGGATAAGATGACTGCAAAGGAGAGCTCAATATGGTTAGCTGTTTTAAGCAGAGAGGAATCCACTATCCGGCTACAAACCAGTGACAATGGGTCATCTAGCATAAGTGAGGCACCTATTAGAGGTCATGGTGACAAAAGAAACCTTCTGTTGATAGTGACAGTGATTATGATGTTGATGATGTTAATGTCTCTGTTTCATCTAGAGATGAGAGGAGAAATGAACCATTGGATGCTCGTCCTCTGAATGATGTTCCTCAATCTCACCAAAGTAAGGAGCAGGGAGATGGAAAATGTCGAAGAAGAAAACGTGCTAGGTCAAACTTTCAACAGACTCAACTGTCTCCCAGTGAGCAGCAACCTGATGACGTGGCTAGAAACACCTTACCTGATATGAACAATTCCAGTGTCCAGTTTTCTGGGTACATTGCAAATGAAAGCCAACCAGAGAACAATATGATGGTACCGAGGAAGTCTGTGGAGAGAAACTCTGAGGGTCAATCTGACTTACCATTGAAAGACTCCAACCTTTCCATGGTTCCATCAGCTAATGCAGTCTCTACAGAGGAAACATTTGTTGGCAATGGGCCATCAATTTATCCAATGTTGGAAAATTCTGAGGTTGTCCCATATGAATCAAGGTTTCATCTTGGAACTCAAGATTCCGTTGTGCAGCGCCAGCTTCATGACACCCAATTGCAGAGCAGACCTCAGTTTTCTGGGATGAATAATGAACCTCCAGATTCCATATTTCATTATGGACCTCCAAACAATGGGTTGCATAATGGATCTCAAAGTTCTGTCCTACATCATGAACTACAGGATTCGGGTTTCACTCATGGATCTCAATATTCGAACTTGCATAAACCCCCCATATATCAATATTATACACCATCAGCTGAATTTGGATCAGCTCATGAAGAGCAGCAGTCTCACTTGGCATTCGGTCAGCCTCAGATTAAGCCACAGGATTCTGGAGTTAGATCAGCAGTGCTTCATGGAGATAGAAATGGTATTTCCAGAGAGGACCACCATTATGGGAAAGACACATTTCAGAATGATCATGACAGACCAGCTGAGATGCATTTTGTATCTCCGATCACTAGTGGGTCTCCAGATTATACTAGACTCAGCAGTCCGTTTAACTTTGAGCTTGATGTCCCAAGTCCATTAGATACTGGTGATTTGGAACTATTCCTTGATGAAGATGTGATGACATTCTTTGCCTCGTAGGCAGCTATGTCGAAAATACAACTTTTAGAATGTGAGTTGCAGAGAAGCGACCTTATTCACTTCCTTTTTCATTGTTATTTAATAGTGATTTAATTGTATATCTTAACTTTTTTATGCAGGTACCTGAAAGCTGCGCCAACATATTGTGAACTAGAGTGAGTCCTCTCTCATAAAATGAGATCCTGGACCATAAGTTATGGTACTCGCTGTCAAAATGTAAATTTAGTGGCAGAAAATCTTTTTGTTTTCTTTTCTTAGCATGTCTTTTACATATTTCAGCCTTGTGCTTCACATAAGTGACATAGTTTCTGATTGACAAAGGCAGGAAAGCTAGAGTTCCTCATCATTTTCTTTAATCATAACTAACTTTCTCGTCATACTAAATGATATTTTTCCAAGTGCTAAATGATAATGGGTTTTTGTATTTGTTCTATTCTTGAGGAAAGGCATCAGTACATGTTCCAGTAGCTCATCTTGAGATTCTCTTACTCTATAATGTGGAAACCTCATCAGTAGCCTTATTAACATGCTAACTAGGCTTCACAGATTTGTTAAATGATTTGTATAGCACTACCCAGTTTGATTTTTGTCTCGCCCAGTGCTGTCAAAGGCCTGCTTGAGCCCTGAAGCAGGGTGCAAAACATGTTGGGTGCTTTGCTTGCTTAGCGGGCCCTTCAATGTCGTCATCAAGGCTTTATCACTTATTTTTCCTTGCCCATGAGCATAATCCTGAAAAGGTGACACTAAACAATTGGTATTTCACTTATCATAATTTTTCAATTTCTTTGTCTATATATTTGTTAGTCGTGCTTATAATTAATAGTCTTGGACTGCTCATACATATTTGTATTTTTTGTCTATTTGCACCTTTCTTCATTAAGGATTCAGTGAACCTTTAGAGTTTTTTTGTGCTCGTCGCCTTTCATAACACTGGTCGCACCTTTATTGAGGGTGATACGGAACTTCATCATAAATCTTGTAGTCTAAGTGGCAGCTTGCACCAAATTTGTGCTGTTTGTTGTGGAAAATGGTAAGTTAAGAGTGGAATTAAAGAGGAGGGGAGCCAACAGTATATGTTTTCTATTAGTTATAAAAGAGTGCAATTTAAAATGGGAACCCTTACATGTGATCTGAGTCTCAACACCAACTTTTCAACCCTTGCAATTGAATGTGATGGTGCAAAGTAGGAGGTAAATCTGTAATGAGATGAAACTAAACTAATTTCCGAGGGGAAAAATATATCAGCACTACTTCCCTTCCCCCTCCCAACTTTCTACCCATGAACAAACCATTATCTAGAACATGAGTATGTGAAGATTCTCTTGTAATGCCAAAGAGATTGACTTGTTATGGCGTATTTTAAGTTAAACTTTTGATGTTTATCCTGTCACGAAGTCATAACTTGACCATATGTCATCTCGAATAGCACATATAAGTTTCTTCAGCGAGGATCTTTCATTTGCATTCAGTTGCAATGGGGAAGGTGATTAGGGAATAAGCTCCTCCTAGAAGGGAGGATACTTGGTCATAATAGCTGGGCATCATTGTGGCATAATCTTATTGATAATTAACAGTTGAACATATGAATAACCATTCTCAAAAATAAAATTAGAAAGTGACAGTTGAACGTATTAATAAGTTCATTTGATGTTCCCTCTAAGAAATGCTTCACTGTTGTTTCTACCCATTGTGCTTTCGTTTTTCATTCATGAGAGTGAAAAGTCAAAATGAGATTATGACAAGCACAGGAAGTCAGCAATTGCGGGGAGATCCCATAGTCTTAGATACGATTTTGAAAAAAGTTACAAACTACAAAAGGTTTTCCTTATTTCTTTTATCCTTATTTGTCAAATACAAATGTCTCTGCTGAGAATGACTAATTGTGTAATCCAGTCAGGAGGTCTTTGATTATGTTTATGATGGCCCCTGAGCTAGATAGAGGCTGCCTTTATATTGATATTCTAATGAGTACACATTGCAAATTGCAAGAAAAACTTGATGGAAATGTGTTTGGTATGAAGGAAAATGTTGTCTATGGAAAATGTTTTCTTGGAAAACAATTGAATTATTTTTTATACTTATTTTCTAATTTCTGGTGAGTAAAAAACTATAATCCCAAGCACGTTTGTATGTAATCTAGGGAAACTCAATGTCAGTGGGGAGTGGGGGTTCGGGGATGGTGGGGTGGGATAATCGAAGGGGTTGGGGTTGGGGGCGTAGGTGGGTGGGTGGGGAGAAGACAATGAACTTATAGAATCTCACTTATGAAACTTGTTTCCCGTACTTCTGTTAAGGAAGTCATTTTCCTCATTTACAAAGAACTTGCTTTCCTAAAGAATATTTTTAGAAATATTTTGACCAACCCAAAATGTGAAATTAGAAAACATTTTCTGGAAATGGTTTCCTCCATGCCAAGCACCTCCTAATAGGACAGAGTGATAAAAAAAGAAGAGAAATTGTATTAAAAAGATTCTCTTTGTTGTATATTTTGGCCAACACACGCATTCCTTTGTCGATATATAACGAAGAAGTTCTGAAGTGTATCGCTTTTTTAAGATAGTATATACCCAACTTATGTTGTCTTCTCAAACAAGAATATCTTGTGATAGAATATAATGATGTCATTCGACAGGCATGTAAAACTTGTAGATGACAAATTGAGAGAGAGTTGCTTGGGATGATTTGCATTCCTAAACAATGCTCCAAATGCACTGGTTTGTTGGTATTGAACTATAATGATTGAAGGTGTTAAAGGAGGACGGGGTTGAATTCAATCACATGCAAGAAAGTTATTCTAAAAACCTTACTCCCTCTGTCCATTTTATGTGATGGTGTATTGTTTGAAACTTGTGTTTAAAAAACCATGGAGATTTGTGTGGCTATAAATCTTATTAAGAGTAAAATGGAAGTTTAAACTTAAATTATTGTTTAAATATAGAAAAATGTCATTTGTTTTGGGACAATTAAAAAGAAAGTGTCACATAAAATGGGATATGGGAGTACAATATTCAGAATCCATACAAACTTAAAGACAATATAACCCAACGAAACAAAAAATCCTTATGGTGATGCCAATTTGTTGAGGTTGAGACTTATAGCCTATTTGGCCAAGCTTCCATTTGCTTATTTTTAAAAAGTGCTTTTGGTTAGAAGTGCTTTTCGGAAAGTACTTTGGAGAGTCACATCTATGTTTGGCTAATCAATTTGAAAAGCACCTTTGCCGATATTATTGCAGTAATTTTGCTTGACTGATGTTTAAAAGTGCTGTCGGGAAAAGCTATTTCTTTTTTTTAGTTTTTGGAAAACAACTTTTGCTACTACCCAAACTACTTATTTTTTCTCTAAAAGCCAGGCCAAACACCTCAATTTTCTAAAAAACACTTCTGGATTCGCAAAAGCTTGGCCAAACAGGCTATTTAGTCCATTGCTTGAGACCGAGTTAAGCAATACAAGTTGAGTATAAGTTGTTTTGAAAAAGATGTGTTTCAACCAGTGTTAAAGGCACAAGCTCAATGTCAAGCCAGCAGTAATGCATTTCTATGTGCAAAGAGATTGAACCTGAGGCAGAAAAGGATCAAGGAGCATTGAGCTCTTTTGGGGCTTTAAGAGCAAAGTGAAGGACATCATCGAAGACGTGCACAAATGAAGAAAAAAATGGAACACTAGAAATGTACCTTCAAGGATAATAACTATAAACATAAACAATAATTATATGGACAAATGAATAGGAAAAAGTTAAAATTAAGAAAAATTAACTGCTGTTTAGAGTGCTGCCCTCTTCTTGGCAGAGCCAACTGGTGATGAGATGCATGCCTTAATGATTTGGCACCTGAATTGAAGCATTGCTGGAGCGAGGGAAGCGCTTGGTCTGGCTGGAACTTCTCTCTTGAGATGGATAACAGGATGATCCAATCTTTTGAGCTTTTATCTTATAACTATTTACGTTACAGGTTGTCTATAGAAAATTCAACGAAGGCTAAAGTTCATATATATTTGCAGGATGTGTGAGGAAGTTAAAGAGTGGCACGTGAGCCTTCTTTATTCTATTTTTATTTCTTGCCACTTTATTTATTCTCTGTGCTCTTTCTTTACCGTCTTGTGTTTCTTTGATTTGTTCAATAATATAGAGAAAAGAGTAAACTGTAAGCTTGTGGGCAAGATTCAACTTGTTAAAATTTTGGCTTGAATTAAGCTTTACTAACCAAAGATCCTGACTGCATAATCTCTTAGACCCTTGTACTATTTGTAGAAAGTAGGCTATCACTCTAAGATCATTACCACGAGGTTGCTTTCAAGACGATTATTTGTTTTCTGATCTTTGTATATGAGATTCCAGGAATTCTACACTGGTTCTTGTTTGATGGGTCAGAAAACTATTGTGCTGGAGTATTGTTAGTTAACAGATAAGAAGAGACCAGAAATTGGGAGGGTTCTGTGCTTGTGCTGTGTGCTTACTGGAATCATGGAACTTATTTGTTAAAACTTTAAGAGAACCACTGTGTTTTAACTCTGAGATACAATACGTCTAGTTTGCTTGCTTGCATTGGTCTTCTTCTAGATTGCAGGATGCGCCCAATGAATAAAATAAAAAGAGAAAAATCTTGGAAAAATAAAGTAAATTCATCAGAAACCAAACCGGTGAATATGAAATCTTTCCATTTGTTGTCAGTACTCTAAGTCTAATTGCTTCTGCGAGTTATAAAACATGGTCAAGATTCCTAGCAACAGTTTGCAGGAACCTTTTTTGTGGGTAACAAAAACAAAAAGATGGGAGGTAGGAGGATCATTTCTGGTTACTGGTCGGGGCTTTATAAATTATGGGGGAAGTTCTTAAGTTTGGAGGTATTTTACTTGTGCCCTCATGCAGCTCAAGTAGCAGGTAAAAAGTGAGGGAGAAGCAGAGGGAGAGATATCAGTTATATAATTGCCTTTAGAGATTGTTACCTTCCTTTAACTCCTTATTGAGAATATATCCGAGGCAAAGCATCTGCTCATTCTTTGTCAGGGTAGATGAAATTGAATCACTTAATTTAACATCCTTTTAGTTGAGTGCCGAGACTGTTTATGTACTTTAGTTGTCTGCTTTGGATTTGTCGTGCTTTATGCAGTTTGGTATTTCTTTGACTTGTATCTAAAAAGATTTGTCATTATGAATGGCATTTGGATGAATGTGGACATGATTGGTCATTGTGTCAATTTCTAGCAAGGTAACAGGCTTAACTTCAGTGAGATATGGGACCTGTTTCCATGTTGCTCGGACTCTCCAAACATGTTGCTGCACCCTTTTCGGATCCTCCAAAAAATGCACTACTTTTGGAGGAATCCAACATGCACCTGCATCCGAAAGAACCAACAGCCAGGTTAGGTTTAGTGCTATGGCTACCCCCCCTTCTCTCTTTTAAATGACCTTTTGCATATGAAAGAATTGAAAAACAGATGCAATGGATGTCTGAACCTGTTTCTAGGAGCCTGGCCTTTTGCATGATCTAGTGACAGAATCAAAATTAACTTCTCAGTTACAATATACTGCTTTCCTACTTTTTCTTTCTGTTCTTTTCTTTTTGCAGCACAAATGATATTATCCTTGTGGAGGTAAACACAGGACAAATAATAGCCAACACAGTTTCGGATATTTTCATTAATTTTCTTTTTTGGCCATCCTTTGAAAAGGGTAAGTTTCACCGGTATTTTAATAGATTACAAGCGGAATGCATGTGTTAATTGTTTCATCCTGGTGTACACATATCACGAATCGTCTTTGATGAAAAAAAATATAAACGATTCAAGTAATTTGCATGGGTATGCTAGTTTTTGTCTTTGTTTTTCGTTTCTTACTCCTGAGTATGTCATGCTCGCTTCTGGACATGTTACTATCGGAATGTGTACCTTGAATGCTGTAATGTTAGAACCTTGAAACCTCTTCCATTTTGAAGTTGTCATATTTGTGTGTCATTGATGTTTGTTGATATTGTGCAAACTAGAAGACCTTTAGGTCTATCTCTACAGAAGAGTCTCATTAATCAGTCAGAGGTGAGATATAAGAGTTTTTGGTTGCCTATCTATTGTTGTTTATTTGCACAACGAAGGTCATACTACCAAGGCTTATAGTCTAGTGGTACCGGTGGTGGAAGCCTATGGTATCTGAAGTGATTTGCATGCAGTTCTACTGAGGGTTCTATGACTTCTCAAGTGAGTATTTGTAGTTGGGGGACCTCGCGTAAGCTTTGTTTAAAGAAGCTCCGAGCAGTCTGTCTTTCTCGCGTTCCTCCATCTGCTAATCTCTACCAACTTTTGCACTGGGTGGTGATCTTTACTAGTGATATTATGCTTAATTTGTTCAAATAACATGTTATGGTACCTGAAGAATGGTTTTCTTCCAGCTCTATGATGCATTTCGACACAGTTTTACAAAAAAAATGCATGTTCAACACTAGTTGTATAGGATTTAGGTGGGTGTACTCAATGTTGTTAAAGGCACTAATTCTTGAAGCCTAGGTGGTTTGTTTTGTCTCTCCCTTAATTGACGCGTTATACAATTGTCAAGATGCTAAGGTACGTGGTAGGTGTAGGTATGGCAATGGGGGCGGTGCGGGGTGGGTTGAGCTTAACCTGCAAAATTTTTAATCCGTCTCGCTTAATTACAACTTTTTTCATTTTTAACCCATCCCGCCCCGCCCTGCCCTGCATAATTTTTTTTAATAATTTCTTTTTCTAGTTAAGTTTGATATTAAAAATAAATTTATTTTTTCATTAAGTTGTATTAATTTAATAGTTAATGACTTAAAAATTTATTTTTTAGAGGTTAATTGGGAAACATGTAAGAAATTGTATTACTTTTTATTGAACAATTTTCATTTACTACCTCGAATATTTTAGTAGTTTTAAAGAAATTATCTTAATAAATAATGCTCTATTACTCTTATAACATGATAAAAGTTAAAATTAAGTTTGAATTTGCATAAAATCATATATACCTGCCTTGTGCCGCCCCACATTAGTTTTTAAAAGAATTAGTTTAATCCGCCTGCATCCCTCCCACCGCACAACCTTAATTCTGCCTCGCATAGCCTTAAATCCAAGCCGTTCCATCTCAACCTAGGCCTTTAATATCACAACACTAGACCATATATATGCTTGCGAAGTCGTGCACCACCAATTTGAGAAACTTTTTAATGTTTGAACTTTTAGATATTAGGAAAGAGAAGTTGGAGATTTATTAGTGTAAGAAGGGGAAAGGGAAAGGGAGAAGTACGTAGAATAAAAAATATTTAGTCTATATTAGGTACTATAGCTATGGTTTAAGAAAATTATAATTTGCGGCATCAATTTTTTCAATTTTTGCTATTTGCCTAATTTGTATAATTCACCTAATTTGTATAATTTGATTTCTGATTGTATAGATCTAGAATTTTGTATATGCTTATCCTAGCTATTTGTATACCATTTATGAAAATTCATAATAAATTACCCTGTTTGTATATTAGCAAGCGAAATATGCAAACAAAGTTCTGAATAATTCATAAATATATAAATGCAGAATTTGTATATGCTTACCCTATTTGTATATTCGCAAGCAAAATATACAAACGGGCAGAAATACACAAATCATAGCCTCCATATAAAACCAAACTATATCTATTGAGCACAATTATCGAAATTATAACTATAGAACCTTATTATGTACATTATGTTTTACTGTTTCTATTTTTTTTTCTCAATAAGTAATTAGATATGGCGAATATAGAGCTACGTTTTTTCATGTAACCCCAAAATTTGAAATGATCCAAGTACTGAAAACCTCCGGCACATTAACATCCTCGACTTCGATTGTACTCAAGCAAACAAAACGACATCACTATATATCAAACGCTTCCCCTTAATTTTAACACCAGCTCAATTAATGTACCTCACCAGCTCTCAACGTGATTCTAATGGATCTCTGAATGACATGATGCAATTTACGACTAGCTTTTCTCCTCTTGCAACCTTGCTCGAACGACTTGAAGTGTTAATGAACGTAAAAGAATTGATTAATACATTTTAAACCCTTAATTAGGTGTAAAATGTCGTGGTTTAGGCTTAGAATAGGAGTTAAAACGACGTTGTTTAAGTACCAATATATGGGAAAGATGAAAACGACCCCAACTTAAAAAACTGACGAGGTGCCTTAAAAGGGAGGTTTCACGGACCGTTTAAGGCTCCACGGTCCATGAAAAAATTCACTGGTTGTATAGCCGTCCGTGAAACTTTGATTGTCTGACAGAGCTTGACTAAAATGGGCATAACTTTTTACTCCGAACTCGAAATGAGGCAAACTTGGTGACGTTGGAAAGAGGACTCAAAGAAATTCTATTTGATTGGTCATGTGCCATCTAATTCGTTATGTGCTGAGAGATATGATCATTTGAAGTTGACCCAAAATTTAAAAACTGATGATGTCTCTTTCAAGGACGACTTCACAGTCCGTACAAAGCTTCATGGACCGTCCAAGTGTCCGTGAACCTTCCTGAGTTTTGGAATTCAACTTCATGGGTTGGGTGACGTGTCATAAACCTCTTCACGGCCCGTGAACCTTTCGTACAAAGACCTTCAAGTTCACCATTCACCACGGTTTGTTGTATGGTCCATGACACCCTGTACAGACCGTACAACCTTCCGTACACATGCACATGTACTCAACTAAAGCTTTTTCTCTTTTCCATTTCAAGTTTCAATTTTTGAGGTGTCACATGGATGAAGATGAAGAAAGAAATGACTAATATGGAAGAAGAAATGTATAAGAGTGCTTCAATGGAGAAGAAATTATTCGGGGAAGACTACAAAATAAAAAGAGAAGAAAAAGATTAAATATTATTTTAAAAAATGGGACCCACAATTTCATTACCTCTAAATTGTAAATTTCACATATTCTTAAAAAGATTAATTTATAAAAAAAATATGAAAAATATTAGTTATATACTAGTCAATAAAAAAATGTCATATGTATAGTTTTATAATTCAATTTTTTCACTTGCTTTTAGGAGAGTGGAGAAAATTAAACTGAAGGTATCTCTTAAGTCTCTATTTAAATTTTGGTGACTAATTTGACCAAAAAAAGAGTCAAAACATTTAATTATTAGATTAAGTTAATTGAGACTGAATTAACATTTTCAAAATTTCTAATCTTTTTAAAAATACAAAATAGTCCAAATTTTAAAATACAAAACAATCCAAATTTCTCTCCACTTTCTTCAACTTCTCTTCTTCATTGTTCTTCCTCTCTTCCGACTCAATCGTCTCTTCCGACTCAAACGTCTTTTCCTAAAATCTGCTCCGCCATCGACTTCCGGCAACTTTTCAACTTTCGGGTTTCAACTTTTCAACTTCCGGCAACTGCTTCGATTCTAAGCATCAATTTTCTCTCTTCGCATGTAAAAACTTTTATTTTTGAAAAAAATTAGGCTTTTTAGTTATAGAGAAAAAGATGAACTTGTGTTGTCTTCTCTTTATGTATACGTTAGCAATTTTAGGAGTTGATGCTTGAAAAGGAAGACAAATCTGAAAAAAAACCTTAATTTGTAGTTGTTGATCTCGAAAAATCCAAAAAGAAGCGAAATGTGATTTTTTTTTTTTTGTTGTTCTCCAACATTGTTGTGTAATAGTAATAGTTATTGTGATTTTTGAGTTTTTTGTAGACATATTTATTATTTGTATTTCTCGAACAATTGTTGATATATTGTCTTGTTGTTGTTGTTTGTGTTGTTGTATTGAATCAATTGGTGTTTTTGGTATTCTTGATTTTGTTGGAAAGAATGAAGAAAGGAAAACATAATCAAGACATCATAAATACTTTATTGCCTTCAAAAACGGTGCTAAAGTCAATTTTCTAGAGTTCACATGGTGTTTACTTTCGACAATTCATGCAAAGAGAAGGACTTTATTCTTCTTTACTTATAAACTCTTATATCTATGGAATAAGATCCCTCTCGCTATAATATTTTTGGACCAAAGCAACAAGTACATGACAAAGTCTTTCTAATATTGTTTTCTACACTTGGGCTAAGCTGAAATGGTTAAATTTTTTTAATCAAACTGAACTATTGGCTAATATACGATTCGTTGTTCTAACTTACACATAGTTATGTTGCAATGGAGGAAGATTAGAAGAGTTTGTCATGGGGCCATAAGTTTTTCAATAGTGTAAGTTAGAGATTCTGCCTAATTGGATTTGAGCAGCAATGTCTACAAGGTGCGCATAACATGATAATCAGGATCAAGCTTTCTTTTCCTTTTTAGTTATAAAGAAAAAGAAGAACTTGAGTTGTCTTCTCTTTATGTATTCGTTAGTAGTTTCAAATGTGAGAAAGAAGTTTGATCGCTTTTCCTTTTTAGTTATAAGAAGAAGAAGAAGAACTTGAGTTGTCTTCTCTTTATGTATTCGTTAGCAATTTCAAATGTGAGAAAGAAGTTTGATCTTGCGAAGAGTCCTCTTTGCATCAATTTTATTTTCGAATGCATTCCCAATTTTTTTGACGGCTATCTCTTTGCATCAAGTCTTTGTTTTGTTGGTGTTCTTAGTTTATTTGTAAAAACATGAGATTGATGTTGTTTCATAGGTAAAATAACTTGTGTGGTGTTTTTAGTATTTTTGATTTTGTTGGTGTTGTAGGTAGTATTGGTAGTAAATATTTTAGTGTTGTGAAAAAAATATTTTATTGTTATGTTATTTTTAATAGATGCCCTATCCGTTGCAACAGATGGGTCATAGATTGGAAGAAATCAAATCAGTAACAAGACATTTTTGATTTCTTCCAACATATGGCTCATCTGTTGCAACAGATAGGGCATCTGTTACAATAGATGGTCCATCTATTGCAACAGAGAATTCATCTGTTGGAAGTAATCAAATCAGTAGACTATTTTGATTTCTTCCAATAGATGACTTGTTTGTTGCAATAGATGACCTATTTGTTATAACATATTGTATTATCTATTGATGATTGTATTATGTTGTATTTAATTTATTGTTATTTTTTTTTAATGATGCACAAATTGATTTCTTGACTATCGAATATTTTTTGTCAAAGTTATCATCAAAGACAAACAATTTATATGGTTTTTCTTGGGCTTTCATGGTAAACTTCTAATTTTAATATTTTATTTATTTGTGTTATTGAATAATTATTTTAAATTTTTATTTCCATCATCTTTATATTTTTAGGCTTGGGCATTTGAAGCAATTCATGGATTACTCGAAAATATGGAATTAAGTTTTTCCTTTAAGATCCTAAAGGCCTCCTCTTGTTTTATATTCCAAATGAAAGGCTTATCATTATTGATGACCTCAATTAGGGGATCGGCTAGAGAACTAAAACCCCTCATAAACCTTCTAATAGAACTTGCCAACACATGAAAGCTTCTAACATCACTAATGAACTTAGGGATTGACCAACTTAGGGGTTGGACAACTCGTAATAGCTCCTACCTTCTCGTCATCAACCTCAACTCCTCTTAATCTTAAAAAAATCCAAGGAAAAATAACATGGTCAACAAAAAAGAACACGTTTTAAAATTCATATACAACTTTTCATATCTAAACACATCAAAGATCAACCTCAAATGTTGCATATGATCATCAAAGCACTTTCTATATACTGTAATACATCAAAATAAACAACAACAAAATAAATAATAAATGATTTAAGTACATGATTCATCAATTGCATATAAGTTGTTGGTGCATTTGTTAAGCCAAAAGGCTTCACCATCCATTCATATAATCCAAATTTAGCTTCGAAAGCTATTATCCATCGTCTCCTAATTTTATTTGAATTTTATGGTATCCACTTCTCAAATCTATTTTAGAGAATCGGATCAAACCACACAATTTATCTAGCGTATCATGAAGTCTAGGAATGGGGTGTCAATATTTTACCATAATTCTATTAACGGCACGACAATCTACACAAATCCTCTATGTACCATACTTCTTGGCTACTAGATTCACGGGCACCACATATGGACTTAATCTTTCTCTTACCAATCCTTTTCCCAAGAGTTACTCAACTTTTCTTGTCAATTAGTTAGTGTCTTGAGGGTTCTCCTAT